>KZ807551.1:83817-103225 GCA_000696205.2 Oncopeltus fasciatus
ATATTAAACACGAATTGATTTGCAGAATTATTACTTATACATACTTCTTTCAAAAATATTTGACATGTACAGTTCTAGTCACTTTCAGGGAGGGGAAAAGGGCTAAAAAAAGACCCTCCCTCATATATAGTTATATTATTAATATTTTATTATTTAAATATTTCTCCCACACTGAAATTATCTAAATAAATTTTTAATATTATTTACAGAAAAATGCACATATGAGATTGAAAAAACTTATAGTAATCGTGAATATATCATTTATACAATAAATTAATGTTTTAATTATCAAAAAATAGTTAAATAATTCAATAACTATCAATAGAAAAAAAAAATATATTCCTTGTCATAATCTAACTTTAACCTTCTCAATCTTCAAGTTTTCGGTTACTTGTCAAAAACATGCTGCATATAAATCTTCTATCAAATTTATTATAAGTAACACACTTATTACGTGTATTAGACGAATGAGTATGTTCTATTCAGCTACTGGAGTGCATGAAAACAAAGTTATATATTTCTTCGTTGATTAATTAACACTCTTATTACCATGTTATTCATAATTACTTGTAAATTTTCTATTAAAACAATGTCTGCAATAATTCTTGCCACCTACTAGGCAGTGGTGATGACACTTCAATCGCCATCTAAACATTTGGGGGGGCCCAAGGCCCCCCATCATGGTGGGGGGGATGAAGGATCTTAATGGCAGAATACAGAGTTACGTGCAGATGGTCTGGAACAACCTGACTGTGGAGAAGTTGAAGAAGCTATACAATAACAATAAGGCGTGGAACTGCTTGAGTGGATAGATAGTATTATTATGAGGAAGATATCCCGTTTCAATGGCGCAAATCAGTAATAATTCCTGTACATAAAAAGGGAAACTTCTTGAGTAGTGAAAACTATAGGGGAATATCGTTATTACGTAAGGTTTTCTACAGAATTTAATACAACAGCATTCTCGCATTTGCAGTGCGAGAAACCGCCTCATACCAAGAGAATTTATGAGACGAAAGGCAACGACTGATCAGATTTCCTCATTGAGGACCATTCTACAGAAAGTCAAGGAATATAATATACGTTTATTTGTCGATTATATGACAGTATATAGGCAAGAAGAACTCTACAGAGACCAAGAAGGAGGTGGTTCCAAGGCTTTTAGTATTCACAAAGGATTACGGCCTTGCGTGCCTCCTGTTCAATCTGGCCCAGGAGAGCGCAGTGAGAAAGTTGGGTTTTCAAATAGAACTATATTCAATAGATCAGCTTGGATCCTCGCCTACGTGGATTATATTGATGTCAATGATAGGACTTTCAGTCTGATAAGTGTCTCGAGGTCAGTGACGGGAAAAACTAAGTATATGGAAGTTAGGCCAACAGGAGATCGTGCTCAATGTGCACACGCTTGAGGAGTCACCGTTGAGAGGGTAAATGATTCATATAACTTGGGTCTCAGGTGAATATCGGAAATGAAGATAATGTCTACAAATAAATGTTATTTCGGTTTGTGTATGCAAGAAGAACCGAGATCAACATTCATATGACTATAGTAAGGCCAGTACTCATCTGTGGCTCAGAATGCTGAACTTTTTCAGTGCTGAAAAACTCCCTTTTGGGATTCGAACAGCAAGTCTTAAGCTCTGTCTGTTTAGATGGTAGTTGAGGAATTTGGACGAACAGAGAATAGAAATAATTATATAAAGAGCCAGACTTAATCAAAGTCTATAGGACGCCTAAGATGGGCTGGTCGTGTAGCTGAGTAGAAATAATTTATTCTCTCTTTCCCTCTGTCCCCTTCGTGGGCTAGTCCTTTTTCTGATTAGTAATATTATAGTTTCTCGCCAGTTTCGGCAGAAGTACGTATTCCCTAATCACACAAAACTAATGATGCATTGAAAAGACCAGCGCCATCAAACAGGTCGGTAAGATGAGAACCGATAGTCTACGGGAGACTATTCATTTAAGGGACTACTCCCCTTAATGATAATCCTAGATCTTCCTCGCCCTAAGGAGAAACAAAAAGATCAGGAGCCGATTGCGTGAATAAGAACTTATGAGACTAAATCTAATAAGTCTAGACATGCCTTTGGCTTTAATAAAAAAAAATGAAGTGGCTAAAAATTTTCTGCACATGCAGAGTGAAAGTAAAAATTTGAAAATGTATAAATAGATGCTTAAATTAAATTAAATATTTAAGCATTCATAAACATCTATTGAAATAGAAAAATCCAAATTCAATAATCATCAAACATTTCATTTCTTTGCCTAAAACTACAAACAACTACAGTTACTGAGTGATAAGAAAACGATTCGAACTGTATTGATTCTATAATAGGTCTCTCCGAAAGATTTGCTTGTAAAAACCTATTGTAGAAATTATAATAATCAATCAGTCATTAAATGTTTTTACAATAAAATGTATAAATTAATACAGATCTGAATATTTTCCACGTAAATAATATTGAAAAAAAAAACGACGATAGCGCTGAAATGGTGAACCTGAGCTTCACATGATTAAATACATACTTATAACAGGAAAAAAAAAAAAAAACATATTCCTCAGAACCTAACTAATTTATTTAGCTCAAATTTACAGAGAACTGCCATCTTACTATTATGGTTAATATTTTGAGTCATAACCTTCAGCAAGAGAAAGTATTAGTGTTGAGCAAACGGAACACCTCAAGGATTCAATGAGCTCCCCCCCCGTATCCCATTCTAAGGTGGAGCGACTATACCATAGATACATATTGGGGACCAAATGTCCAGGAAGAGGTTATATCTGACAGAAAGGTTAGAAAGGTTACCGACACGATAAAACCCGAAAACAGCCGAGCGGCTAAGACCTCAATATTGATTCTCTTCAAACACGATGGGCCGACCATTTTCATAACCTTTCCGCAGGACATACCGCACTCTAATAGATGTAACCACAAAACCCTGCCTATCCTTATGATTTTCACGAATCATTAGTAATCTTACTTAGTATGTAATTTAATCTCAAAGTAACAAGGTGCTTAACTAGTATTAAAATAATTAATTAAAAATTCATCAATTTAGTCAGATAAAGTGAGGGTTTTTTTTTTCAAAACCCAGTATTATTCAGGGCGTTTAAATAAAAATAATCGTGTCATTGTTATTTAAACGGAAAAACTTAGGTTTATTTTTTTTAAATATTATATTTGTTGTATTTAATTCCACATAAATTTTATACAATAAATGCAATATTTTTTTAAATTCTATTCCCTTGCATTTATTGTATAAAATTAATGTGGGATTAAATACCACAACAAATAAAATGGTAAAATGGCCACAAACAGAGTAAACATAAAAATAAATAGATGCGAATACACCTATTCCGCATTGCTCCTTATGAAACTACTTTTGAAATTCTGTAAGCAAAATTTGACTAACATTTTTACCCTGGATTTTTTGCATAACTGATAAACACGAAAAATGTTTAAAACGCAAACAAGTTTTTATCGAGCCTACTGAACTATAGACTTAAACATATTGACTCGATGGTGAGAATGAGAAGAAGAAATGAATTTTTGTGTTTCCTCATCATAGGCCGAGGCTCAGTGACAGACAACAATTTGAGGAAAAACTTACACCGGAAATACCGAGCTACGAAGTTTCCCGAAACAAAAATTACATCTCGGGGTTTCTCAGGAGAATTTTGTGTATACCTTTCAAATCTAAGCTTAAAAAAAAAAAATTGAAGCAAGTTAGATGAAAATATTCCGCTATAAAATATTTTACAATCTAAATACAAATAAAGAAGAATTCCGAGGCTAAATAAATAAAAGAATACCGTCTGAGAATTATGAAGTACTCATATAAAATTATCTAGAAACCAAGAAAACATCTTATTAGTACTACTGCCTATCACAAGGCCTGATGATTGATAATCAGCAGCATGAAAATGATTTAAGAACATTTATTATATCTAACATTCTATCCATTGAAAACAATATTGAGAAAATATAGATATTCAAAATCGGGAACTCATTTGTCATCAAATATAGAAGAATTGTTCTGCTGGTTGGCCTGATCTGACCTGTCTACCAACAGCCTACGTCTCATTCACCTACAACCCCAGATGTTTCCAGAGAACTAAATAAAATAAAGTATAAAACGTTTGTAGGCAATATGCTATTGAAGGGATGTCACTTTGAAGTCCTTACAAAAGAATAAGAAGAATTTTCACACTGAATCCACGATGGGCGTCATATTAAAGGCTATTTTTCTAGTTATTTTAAACTCGATTTCCTGCGATCAGTAACAGCTTCTGGAGTTGAAAACAAAATGAAAATGATCTTTCTTCCGATATGGCATTCCCTATTGTCTATAACAGAGTTTAAGACACCGTTTTGTGTTCCAGTCATTTCAAATATCAATTGAAGACCCTTCACACCCACCATCACTGACGTAATGGAAGCGCAGAGAATGCAGACTGCTTGCCGTTATAGAAGCACATTAGCAACGCATTCAGACCGACACAGCTGATGGTAGGCAGAAAGTTGAGTACCATCAGTTATACCTAGCACCTTAGGTGGAGGCACAGAGATGTCTCATGGAGGAGGAGGGCGGAGTAAAAGGCTAGATACAAATCAGACCCATTGGTGTTGAACAATACGATTTTGGTACAGGCACCATACTTAATATAATCGTGAATTATTAAAAGGAACATTCAACAAAATAATGTTTATCACACTCCTTATAATACAAGCATCAATAAACCCTAAAAAGTGTACCACTAAAACACACACGAGCAAAATCTTCTAAAGAAACAATCATTCTAGAACTTAATACTGACATCACATCGTACAGCCATAGCACCTTACCCAACCAGTGTTTCAGAACCGAAAGTTGACCTAAGCTACGCCACGGTTTGAGGTAAAACCATCTCAAATTTTCAGTTTTCAGGGGGACAAGGAATCACCATTGATGAAACGTTCTTATGTTAAGATCTAAAATCAATTAGTGCTTCAAACACTAAGAAAATCGTAACATCTTAATAGATTAGTACCACTAACTCAAAATTTGCTCAAGTAGTAGTTTTACATGGCTGTGTAAACACTAGCATCACACAGTATAGTATAGTGTAGTATCAACAGTAAATTTGTTTTAAACCCTTTTCAACTATTTAGGATTCATGGAGAGCGTGGCTATCTAATGGTAGCCATCCTCTTTTAAACACCCATGAGCAATGTTTTATTTCATTAAAGAGATTAGGCTAAGGCGGGATAGACCGGAACGGATCTAATCGGCTACACCGGACCTCCAGAGCGACCATTCACTGGTTCAAAATCTTGTCAAGCAAAATAGCTCACAATCAATTTTGTCGATGAACAATCAGTAACAATGATCAAACAACATATATATTATATATATTCGTTTTGCCAATTTTTTTAGGGCGTTGCTGGCCCTAAGTAAACATTAGTGTTGTATTATCACACGATTTAAATAGAGCTTTTAATGAAATTTACGGCCTTCAAATAAAAATTCAAGTAATACCTATCATAAAGTTTGTCCACAGAATAATTTACATATGATGTAGATAAGGGCTAAATCAAAAGAGAAACACATGTATTTAAGGCAAATTGGAACCGAAAATTTGATATTGCCACGCCCCTCCGCCCGCAGACCAAAAATCAAAAATCAGACTTCACAGTCTCACCCGCCTAAATATTCTGAGGATTCCCTTAAAATAAAGCCGTTTTAAAGTCCAAACGTTACATTCAAACATATATCCTATTTTATATATTGTATATATAGAAAGTATGTATAGAAAGTTACATACAGTATAGAGCAATATATAGTAACAAGAATAGGTGGGATAAAAAAATAGAGCCGTCTCACTGTCCAGGGGAGGGAGATCCCCGAAAATTTTACAATTTTGTAATTTTTTCTTTTTGTGTGTTCATTACACTGTTTCTCCCACCTATTCTTATTTACTATACATATATTACATATTTAAAATTATAGAAAACTCTTGACTATCCACGGGACAAATTTTATATAAATTCTTATCAATTAAAAAAATGCATAATATAAATAAAATATTTTACGCCACAGTTCTATTACTATACTCTCGAGTTTTCTAGGTCAGTACACTCAACAAGAATAGAATGTGTATGCAAATCTGCATTGCGCCTTGAGGCGGTGAAGAGTCTGCCGGACATTAAAACTGGAAACGAAAATATTTATGATGACAAGAGCGCAGACCTGCCACTCACTACACTGGCTGACTTGGTGAATCAGTACCGGGAGGACATCGGATATTGTCGATATTGAGAACACTGAAGGGTGGTGGGGATTCGAACACCTGACAGATGGAGGAATAACTAACGAAGCAAGAGAGTGGTAGGATGAGTGAAGTGAAAGTGGAGAAGCGAGTCAATGTGGAGTTACGGATGTCACAGGAAACGGCTGTGCTACTCCAGTCGGCTGTGCAGAGGCGAAATTCGAGACACCCCCGGCGCTAAGGAAAGTGACGTCAAGAATCAAGAAAAGTGCTTTTCCCAGCAAGAAGCAAAAAAAAAATTAAATAACTGGCTTTTTAAAATCTAAAAGAAATAAAAACAAGAGACATTTTAATGGGTGATTAATGCATTTTAAATTCGTGTACAAATTAATCATATGTTTTTCTTTTTGATTGATCTTGATCATAACTTTTTACTTTTATTGGTTTCTTGTATTATAAGGACTGAACCGTGTATATTTGATTATTATTATTATTTTAACTTAATTCTGGCGTTTTATTGAAAAATTTAAGTTTCAAACTTTTTTTGTTTTGTTTGTCACAGTTTTAAAGCCTTTTTGCGGGTTATGTCCGACTTATATTGCCCGGGGTACTCGAACCCACACACACGCACGCGCACGCGCGCGCATACACACACATAGAAAGTCAATCACTATATAGTAAATAAGAACAGCTGGTAGAAAAAGAGTAGTGAACACATGAAAACAAAAAATTACAATAAGTATAGATCATAGGTTACTTGCTAGATCATCCTGAAGGTTAGCCTCCATTGAACCTAAGCAACGAAACACATTACGGCAAGTGGACTAGGGAGTGTGAAAAAAAAAAGCATAACGGAGAATATAATTTGATCTTTATCTTTACCATGAAATTTCCCATTCTAAAAGGTTATTTTCACTACCAATGAATATAGAACTATCATACCTTCTATTATCCGTCTTCATTGGTTTCTGCAAACCATCTTCTGTTGGCGAGCGCTTTCGGACATTGTCTATCCTCGTGGCCGAATACATGTGTTCACTGTCACTGTCTGTATTCAACTACAAGGGCAGTTGAATACTGACAGTCAATGAAGACGGATAATAGAAGGTATGATATTTCCCATTCTTTTGCTCTTACAAAATATTACATTATTTCGGAAGAAAAGAGGAAGTCACATGCTTAAGTAAGAAAGATGTCCACGGGCAAAATAATACAGATGACAAACAACTATCCACATTTACATCAAGTAGAACCTACTGTGACTGTGGTGCATCTTCTTCAAGTTATCAAAATATTTGACGCACTCACTCAAAATATTCATTGATCATATAGTGAAATAATTAGGAAGAACAATCATATCTAATACTTCACAGCTGTAATAGATATGGTGAGAACATACATACATATATTTTCAATATTCTGCTAACAATAAATCCTAGTTGTTTACAGAACAAGATTTACAAATATTCAAGAACAAGATAATGTCACTAAAGAATCAAAAATGTTACCCTTTTATAAATCATTAATTTATACTAAAATTTTAAAAATAATAACAGTAATAAAAGAAAAAAAATTCTGTTATCTTTAGTCCACCGATATGGATTATTTTGTATAGAGAGGTTCAAAAAACTTATCGTACGTATATTTGAAGATGCAATGTACAAATTTTTCCCCCTTGAGTAAATCTCATTTTGCGCATTGTCGGTGACAAGAAAAACACTCGATAAACAATACATGTCCATTCGTTTTCCTAGAGTGCTAACTACTTCTGGATCGGGTCTTCAGAGAGTGTTGAAAGAATTATAAGAGGATTCTCTAGATAATTTCGGCAAACTGTTAGATCCGTTTTGAGTGTCACCTTCATATAAAACATTCATAAGGTAAGGCCTACCCCCATTACACACAGACAACTAATGTAATATGTTCAGTAAGAAATGACGCCACTAATAACAAAAATGAGATCAAAATGATAAATGAATGGAATAAAAAAAACGTCAACCATCATGTCGAAAATATTCGTGGTAAAGAAAGTTCTCTAATGCAAAAATACCCATCAAAATCTTCAAAGCACCTATCCAATAGTTAACAAATCTTTCTAGGCAGAATTTCCTCTACATAACTCATTTAATTTCTACATATTGCTTCGTTATTACCTAAATTACTTTACCGACTTCGTGCAAATGATTTCGTATTTTGGCAGCATGCAAATCTCTAGCAAAGTATGATATTACTACCCTGAATACTTCTGACGAGCTTGGAGTGAGATCTGAACTTTAAATTAAGTTCTTTAAACGGATCTATTTACTTTGAGCGAATCTATTCAATTTATTCAGTTTTCCACGCTCCCTCTTGACTAATATCATCTAGCACTTGCTGTATAAATATTACAATCGATATATTCATTTCGACCTCGACCAAAAGTTTGTCCTCAACTGCTGCTAGAGGAACAAAGGGTCTATAAAATTTTTTCTACAAACGTAGGCTTTTATTTACGATTACCTCCATGTTTAACCACTTTGAGTACCAGAAATAAGGGCTATCTAAAAGTAGTCACTATGTTCTTAACACCCATGACACTGGGAAGGCTTTTATTCATCGATAAAATCCTATCCAGAGGGGGGATCGAATTCGCAGAGCCAGATTGAGAGATCCAAACCGATCCCTGTGCCACTCCTAAGTAACATAATTGTTACAAAAAATGTATTTAAAAATTTATATAAGGTCTGAAACAAGATTTTATAACTTAGCTCATTTATTTTAGAGTCCACCGATGTTATTCAATTCACGAAGTTTTATTCAACAATAAATAAATAATCAGAAGCTATTTTCAATCAATATTTAATAAGTTAGAGTGGTGATAATAAGACGGGGAGTCTCTTACATACTCAATATTACATNTGTTTGAATTTCCTAATAGCAAAAAGAAACAAATGAAAATTCGTCAAGCACAAGCTGCGTGAACTAAGCACAAGAACTGAAATGTAACTTCCAAGTAACAGATTTTGAAATAGCCTTTTAAATTTCTAAGTTATCCAGCAGCGGATTTCGGTTTCTTTCATAACATTTTATGCTTCTTAAAACCGTGCACATGAAAATGGAGGTCACATGCTAACCCCTACTTCAAAGAACAAGTCTCACACTTTGAAACTAGAGTTGACGGAAAACCAATCGGATCAACCGTTTAAGCAGGAAATGCACTTTTAAAGCATTTTAAAATAAACTACCTGTATATTAGTGACTGTCATTTTGGAAGTGTAGTAGGTAGGGTCTGATAAAAAAAAAGACAACGAAAGTATTATAAAATTTTCGTACGTGAACAAAGATCATAGCTAAGGAGTATTCCACTGAAAGTATTAAACTGATTTCACTCATAATTAAAATGCATATTCATAAATAGAATGTATAATAACACAATTAACTAAACAGAAATAAATATATTTTTTAAATAATATTAAATAAAAGTAGAATTATTAACAGGCAGACATTGAAGTTCGGTACCCACTCAAAACTAAATAAACCTATGATTTACTTTGATTGCAATTCAAATTTAGGAAAATAAGGCGTATTGTTCACTGAACACTACTTAAATCTGGAACGGTTCCACTTAATATTATATAAATATACAATGATTCTCATTCAAGGTTATAAAAAATGGGTGGTAATTAATTACCTAATTTAACTAGTTAATTCCGATAAATATACATTATTTTTAAAGGTGGCTTCCTCCCACCATAAAATCGCTTTAAATATTTTAGTTTTGTTTCCACTCAAAATTATATTTTTCTGAAGTGGATTTTTTCAGCATCAAAAAAATCAGATCAGAAGTCAAACAAAGAAAAAATCTATTAAAATTTGGCAGGATCACTGCTCAACATAAAATCAATTTGGCATGGCTACCAATAATTTGAAAGAAAATTAGACGGTTGCACTCACTAATTAGCAAACACATTCAACAGATTAGGATGAAAACTGAAATCGACTTTAATTAAAAACAAACTAAGAGTAGTTTCCACACCAATTTTTAATTTTTATTATTATCTTATCAAGACTAGGCTTTAATCAACAAAAGACAAAGTTGATTTATCCGGTGCAAACGCATACAATACATTTATCTTAAGATTAAAAAAGTAAAATGTATATAGTAATAAAGCAGGTAAAACCAATTATATTTATCTAAATATGGTTTCCACTCAAAATTAAATCAATCTGAATCTAGAAGTATGAACGCTTAGCGAAAATTTGGACAAATTGCTACAACAGTTAAAGTTTTGTTGCAATGGTTTGTAATGAAAATATTAAAATATTCTAAGTTCCTACAACATCAGATATATCAGGTATGGATTTCTTTGGGGAAAAAAAAAAAACAGAGTATTTACGAAAAACATTTAGAAACCCCAAGGTTAACCCAAGAAAAAGTCGGTGGTTTCCAATAATGTTAACTATACATTGATAATTGGGAACGGGTTTCAATTAAAACGCCATTAATTCTTCATGGTTTCTACAAAAGTTTTAGTGAAGGCTACCTACCTATCAGCTAACTTACATTAAAAAATCAAAGTTATTATTAAGTCTCCATCCATGTAGGTCATGAGTGATGAAACGACGTAACGGAACAGGTCTTTCCAAGGTGTGCGTCAAATTCCGGTAGGTAACATTAGTTGAGAGCTAACCATTTTATCAAAGGCAAAAATCTACATCCAATAACTTCTATTAGAGCCAAATAGAAATTTTTGAAAATGTTTATCTGTTTCTTTTTATTTGTGCATCAATGAAGATAGGGTAAGTAAATATTTGTGCTTTTCGAGAGGCCGATTAAGCTGAGTTAAATCGGCAAATTTTATCATAATAGAATGATATTTCCTTATAATACTCTTAGTGCTAATATGTAGTGCTACTTGCTCCCAAAACAAAATCCAAAAAATGCATAGATTTTATTTTAATTTAATCAGAAAACTGGGGTTCCGATCAAAGTTGATAAGGATCCGTTGTACTTTCAAAGTTCTCTACACACAACAATAGCAGATAACATAGAATAAGAGATTTTTTTTTTTTTTTTTCAAAACTGTACTCTCTCATTAAGAAATAATAATAATAATTATATATATAGTTCTTNTATAGTTCTTCTTATTAATTGAATTAATTAATTAGAAGAAACCGTAAGGCTATAGCCAATTCCGGACCTTCCGATAGACATATGTGGCCCTCCTTATCTCTCTTGACCGTACTCTCATTCGTTCATAACAGGACACAAAGCTGTTTTCCTAGATTCTAAAATCTCGAGAAGTCCCATTTAGTATTAGATAATTATATATTCAATCAACAAAGAAAAATAAATTATTATAGTTACAAACTAGAAAAACACTAAAAGAGTATAAGGCAACAAACACCGAAGCACGAAGAGATTTGTTCAGCATACACGAACATTATTTTAAGACACATGAACAGTTGGTTCGCAGCCAAGATCTTCTGCGTCATACACAATTCCTCAGGCTTAAGATCTGTTCATCGTTTTGTAAATTATTCATCGCTCTTAAAAAAGGGTGACATTATTAGTTGGGAATCATTTTCAAAGAATGTTGAAATCGGATTAAAGATGGAATACGATTGGGGTTAGGCAAACAATCTTAGAATTTAACCTTGTCAGGCTCTTCGAAATGCCCTATATCACATAATTCCTTAAGCTCGGTAGCTCTCGACTTGATCTACCGTATCTGACAAACCAAGATGCAACGTCTCACGTGACGAATCAAGTATCACTCAAGATCAACACAACCGATCACCAGAGAGAGCGATGTGGTTCCAACAAACAACAAATGTTCTCTTTGGCAATGTCCCAAAATATGCCAGGAGATGGCTTTAAGACATCGGTCAGTCTTGGAAATATTTTGCCGTATATTTGACTCATAATCTATTTTTTAAAAAATATAATAACCACCGATTAATGAATGTAGAAAATTCAGTCAGCATGTACAATATAATATTCTAGTATATACCTATAAAAATATCCTCACTAAATTAAGCAGAATGGAACCAATAGATTAACGACTACCAATAGATCCCCAAACGAGACTACCAATGCCGACAAAAATATGAGAACTCTTGAGGGCACAAAAATTCAAAGTTAATAAACCAATCAGCTCTTCCCGCACAGAAACAAAATTGTTCACATCCATTCGAGGTTTAAACATAGGCAAAATTTACATAAAGATAACTCGACGAAGATTCTTCATGGATCATCAGAGACCCATAATGGGATTGAATAAGCTAAAGGCTTTTAAGAACAGAGTCTTCAAAATTATACTCATATATTAAGAAATTATATATTCTAATAATAATTAAGATATACTATAGTATATATTCTTATACCGAATCGGAAGAATTTTCTTCAGATGCAGAAGAGAATACCCAAGTGTATTACCAGAAAATATAATTGAATATGAAGACATGACAGAGTTCACTATCTACCATATCTATCTATCACTATCTATTCATAGATGATACTTTGGAGTTCCCGTAGAAAGATACAGCGAAACACATAAGATTAGAATAACAGTACTCAGATATTTTGTCCAAAAAAAAAGAAAAAAAAAAAGAAAAAAAAAAAAAGCCTGCTCCACAGGAGCTGATGATCTACGCAGATTCCCCTTGTTACATTTAAGTTGTATATAAACAAGAGTAAATGAAATTCAATTTACAAGTCTGAGAAACAATGAGCGTAAAAGATATGACCACTAAGTTTCGCTTTAGATTGCCTGGGAAGAAGGAGTGGGGGAAGCGTTTACTCATCGTAGTGGCATTAGTAAATTTATTCCCTAATGAGGATTTTTCGTAAAAATATTATAGAAAATAAACGTTAAATTATTACATTTGACATATATTCATTCTGATATATATGAATTTTTTACAAACTAAATAATTTTAAGTCATTAGATGGTCTCTGCATTTCTGTCTGGTCTAGCGGCATTAACTAACCTATCAGTTGGGCACTTTCCAATGACTGCCCATCGTCGAGTTAAAATGTTGTTAAGATAAAATATTGGCTTAAAGTATTTAAGTTAAAGTTAAAAAAATATAAAGGCAATGAAAGCTATTTTAGAGAGTAAAATACTTAAAGTAAAATACATGTCTATCATACCTTCTATTATCCGTCTTCATTGGTTTCTGCAAACCAGTCTTCTGTTGGCGAGCGCTTTCTGACATTGTCCATCTTCGTGGCCGAATACATATGTTCACTGTCATTCGCCAACAGAAGATGGTTTGCAGAAACCAATGAAAACGGATAATAGAAGGTATGATAGTTCTATATTCATTGGTGGTGGAAATAACCTTTTAGATTATTTATCTAAAATACATGTGCCTAATAGATAAAGGAGGCACAATTACATGATGAATTGAAATTTAATACAATTAGACATCTGTTTGATATTCAAATAACTTCTAAATTACTGAACACAGAAAAATGTTGATGACCTAACATTCGTACAGAATAACGAAAACAAGGCAAAACATACCCATGATATGAGGGTGATATGTTTGCGAGATAGTCTCCCTTTCAGCCACTTAGGGTCATGGTGGGAGGGGCTATCTACAAGATAACATCCCATTCTAAACATCCAAGGCTCTGAACAAGCTTTGATTTATCTATAAAAGCTTGCACTGGGCGGGAATTGAACCTTGACGCCCCTTGAGAATTCTGCTTTTAAATAAGGTAAATATACACACTTAAGCAGCAAGAAAACGTTCTGGAAGTTGAAAGGCACAACCTGCCGACCAAGCGGTCAATAGGTGGAACGACCCCCACCACCTCTTGGTCACATGGCCGAGTTCTATGGTCAATTTTAATCACGAAAACCCTAACTGATACCGTAGAGTATGAATAATTCTAGACTAGTGACAAATTACAGCAATGGACTATGGTATTCATATTTAATTCTTAATTCCAAGAACCCAGAGTACAATTACCGCAAAGAGGTATTCATCAGTCCCGCTTGGATGGGCATCTAGTTGTTACGACAGATAAGATGCATTTCTTTGAATTCCCTTTGGGTGGGAACACGTTTTCTGCCCTCGACCATACGATTCCCACACAAATCGTGAGACACACAAGCTGCGGCATAAAAAACATGTGTGCACATAATTCTCAAATAACATTAATGTTACATTTAATTAAAATAATAATTTTATTTCTACTATCAATATTCCCACCACCCGCTATTAGTTCCTACTAATTTCAATTGTGGAAGGAAATTATAAGTTTAATTATAATTGTTGTTCCCCCAGTTCCTTGCACATATCCTCAACAATTTTCCTATCTTAGATATTTCTCCACTAGATAGCCTTAAGCTCACATATGTAACTTATAGGCCTGGACTGCTCCACCAACAGTCTCACCAGGGTCTGCGAGACTGGTGTGAGGGTTGCGAACCCAAAAAGGAAATTATCCTGTAGCAGTTCTTCGCAGAGGACGCTAGGCACATCTACATAAGTTTGATCGAATAGCTTCTCTATTGTATGAATCAAAGAATGTTGAAATCGGATTAAAGATGGAATACGATTGGGGTTAGGCAAACAATCTTAGAATTTAACCTTGTCAGGCTCTTCGAAATGCCCTATATCACATAATTCCTTAAGCTCGGTAGCTCTCGACTTGATCTACCGTATCTGACAAACCAAGATGCAACGTCTCACGTGACGAATCAAGTATCACTCAAGATCAGCACAACCGATCACCAGAGAGAGCGATGTGGTTCCAACAAACAACAAATGTTCTCTTTGGCAATGTCCCAAAATATGCCAGGAGATGGCTTGAAGACATCGGTCAGTCTTGGAAATATTTTGCCGTATATTTGACTCATAATCTATTTTTTTAAAAATATAATAACCACCGATTAATGAATGTAGAAAATTCAGTCAGCATGTACAATATAATATTCTAGTATATACCTATAAAAACAATCCTCACTAAATTAAGCAGAATGGAACCAATAGATTAACGACTACCAATAGATCCCCAAACGAGACTACCAATGCCGACAAAAATATGAGAACTCTTGAGGGCACAAAAATTCATAGTTAATAAACCAATCAGCTCTTCCCGCACAGAAACAAAATTGTTGACATCCATTCCAGGTATAAACAAAGGCAAAATTTACATAAAGATAACTCGACAAAGATTCTTTATGGATCATCTGAGACTCATAATGGGATTGAATAAGCTAAAGGCTTTTAAGAACAGAGTCTTCAAAATTATACTCATATATTAAGAAATTATATATTCTAATAATAATTAAGATATACTATAGTATATATTCTTATACCGAATCGGAAGAATTTTCTTCAGATGCAGAAGAGAATACCCAAGTGTATTACCAGAAAATATAATTGAATATGAAGACATGACAGAGTTCACTATCTACCATATCTATCTATCACTATCTATTCATAGATGATACTTTGGAGTTCCCGTAGAAAGATACAGCGAAACACATAAGATTAGAATAACAGTACTCAGATATTTTGTCCAAAAAAAAAGAAAAAAAAAAAGAAAAAAAAAAAAAGCCTGCTCCACAGGAGCTGATGATCTACGCAGATTCCCCTTGTTACATTTAAGTTGTATATAAACAAGAGTAAATGAAATTCAATTTACAAGTCTGAGAAACAATGAGCGTAAAAGATATGACCACTAAGTTTCGCTTTAGATTGCCTGGGAAGAAGGAGTGGGGGAAGCGTTTACTCATCGTAGTGGCATTAGTAAATTTATTCCCTAATGAGGATTTTTCGTAAAAATATTATAGAAAATAAACGTTAAATTATTACATTTGACATATATTCATTCTGATATATATGAATTTTTTACAAACTAAATAATTTTAAGCCATTAGATGGTCTCTCCATTTCTGACTGGTCTAGCGGCATTAACTAACCTATCAGTTGGGCACTTTCCAATGACTGCCCATCGTCGAGTTAAAATGTTGTTAAGATAAAATATTGGCTTAAAGTATTTAAGTTAAAGTTAAAAAAATATAAAGGCAATGAAAGCTATTTTAGAGAGTAAAATACTTAAAGTAAAATACATGTCTATCATACCTTCTATTATCCGTCTTCATTGGTTTCTGCAAACCAGTCTTCTGTTGGCGAGCGCTTTCTGACATTGTCCATCTTCGTGGCCGAATACATATGTTCACTGTCATTCGCCAACAGAAGATGGTTTGCAGAAACCAATGAAAACGGATAATAGAAGGTATGATAGTTCTATATTCATTGGTGGTGGAAATAACCTTTTAGATTATTTATCTAAAATACATGTGCCTAATAGATAAAGGAGGCACAATTACATGATGAATTGAATTTGAATACAATTAGACATCTGTTTGATATTCAAATAACTTCTAAATTACTGAACACAGAAAAATGTTGATGACCTAACATTCGTACAGAATAACGAAAACAAGGCAAAACATACCCATGATATGAGGGTGATATGTTTGTGAGATAGTCTCCCTTTCAGCCACTTAGGGTCATGGTGGGAGGGGCTATCTACAAGATAACATCCCATTCTAAACATCCAAGGCTCTGAACAAGCTTTGATTTATCTATAAAAGCTTGCACTGGGCGGGAATTGAACCTTGACGCCCCTTGAGAATTCTGCTTTTAAATAAGGTAAATATACACACTTAAGCAGCAAGAAAACGTTCTGGAAGTTGAAAGGCACAACCTGCCGACCAAGCGGTCAATAGGTGGAACGACCCCCACCACCTCTTGGTCACATGGCCGAGTTCTATGGTCAATTTTAATCACGAAAACCCTAACTGATACCGTAGAGTATGAATAATTCTAGACTAGTGACAAATTACAGCAATGGACTATGGTATTCATATTTAATTCTTAATTCCAAGAACCCAGAGTACAATTACCGCAAAGAGGTATTCATCAGTCCCGCTTGGATGGGCATCTAGTTGTTACGACAGATAAGATGCATTTCTTTGAATTCCCTTTGGGTGGGAACACGTTTTCTGCCCTCGACCATACGATTCCCACACAAATCGTGAGACACACAAGCTGCGGCATAAAAACATGTGTGCACATAATTCTCAAATAACATTAATGTTACATTTAATTAAAATAATAATTTTATTTCTACTATCAATATTCCCACCACCCGCTATTAGTTCCTACTAATTTCAATTGTGGAAGGAAATTATAAGTTTAATTATAATTGTTGTTCCCCCAGTTCCTTGCACATATCCTCAACAATTTTCCTATCTTAGATATTTCTCCACTAGATAGCCTCAAGCTCACATATGTAACTTATAGGCCTGGACTGCTCCACCAACAGTCTCACCAGGGTCTGCGAGACTGGTGTGAGGGTTGCGAACCCAAAAAGGAAATTATCCTGTAGCAGTTCTTCGCAGAGGACGCTAGGCACATCTACACAAGTTTGATCGAATAGCTTCTCTATTGTATGAAAGTATTCGTTAAAATCTTGTTCAGACTCTTAATTCCTCTTCTGAAATCAAATTTTTTCAACTTCTTTAGTTCTGAACAACACTTTTCCTCGCAAAGGACCTTTGCATGAAGTAATGAGAAACACCCAAGTATTAAACTTCGTATCCGTCCTCATACCTACAATTGACATCTTCAAACTTCCCAGGCCAAACAAATAAATAAACCGGGATCTTGAATTGAATTACATAATTTATATATTGAATAACATTTATATTTCAATTATATATAAAACATGCATGTGTGCTTGTGGGTCAGGGTGTGCCATTAGATGTACGTATCTGAACATACGTGGGTCGAAGCAAGGAATTGGCATAATTAAAAATTCTTCTTGAAATGATTCTAATAAACTGCAGATGGGTGGAATTTTAGGGGAGGATCTTAAAACCAGCTTTTGGATGATGAAATAAATGAATTCAAATAAATAAATAATAATAAAAATTGGTCCAATAAACCAATGTAGTAGCATATAATTAATGTGATTGGATAAACTAATGTATTATAATCCCATGGATAAGTATTTCATTTTTTAAATAAATATCCACAGTCTTTATTCTTCATTGTTCTAAAAATGAGAAAACATTTTCTTTGCTAAGCGACAGACCGGTGTAACAGTGAGAAAGGAAGAAAGCTCATGAAAGTCTTCTTTTTCGTTCCGTCAGGGCAACACCCACGCCACAGAGAAAGAAATAGTAATTTCGTCAATTGTTTTTTTTCTTCTTACGAAATAAGAGCACTCACGACCAATTGTCAGGATTCCGCGCTGGCTCACCTCAACAGATTACTGAGGGCCAGCTAGATTGTGTCAGAACATTGTGATATATGTTTGATCTATCGATGACACTTTCCCGTCAGACGCCAGGACGTAACATAATTACGATAAGCGCAAACCGGGAGGCGCCACGGTGCTCTTGTGGGAACAGAATCCCCAGCCAGAAGACAGTAAAGGAAACATTGAGGAATCAATCTGCTGACACTCAAAGAATGGTGATCATACCCCTGTAGAAATGCTCCATATCAAATATACATAAGAAAAAATTCGAAAGAGGGAAAATATACGTATTCATTAATGCTGACGGTGAATCCTAGAGCATTATTGGTAAAAATAGATTTCTTATAATATAATTAAACTGCTACAGTTGAGGTTTTGTCAAGAGTTAGCGTTTTTCAAAATTCCATTCATTAAGTAAATATGGTTAATAATTGGTTTTTAGATACACATAAATATATATTTTTAAGACCATAAGATGCCCAATAATCCGAACCAATAAAGTTATAATAAAAAAATAGTTAATGAACCATATGCTAATCTTTCAAATTCTTCAAGTACATTCTAACCCCTTTCTTAATCCAAAATCAAAGTTTTATTAATTAAATTAAAGATATGTTAATTTTCTGATTACTAATTATATTTGTTTGCCTATATTAGCGGATATTTTTCTTCATACACCTTTTAGCTGATAAAATAGTCAATAATATTTACCAATAAACGCAAGAAGATGATAGAGTACAGAAGTGATTTTCCATTAGACAGTCTCTTCGACTCATAACATTCGGTCGTTTTCTTTAATTTGCAAGGCCTTTAAGCAAAGTAGGATCTTTCTTAGCCCTATTTAATTAACATTATATATATATATATCTCCCTTTCAGCCA
>KZ807551.1:110410-125037 GCA_000696205.2 Oncopeltus fasciatus
AAAAAAAAAAAAAAAAAAAAAAAAAAAAAAAAAAAAAAAAAAAAAAAAAAAAAAAAAGGAAAAGGGACATTTTCGGAATGCGAGAAGGGAAATTGGATTGTGTGAGGTTTAAGTGGGTTGTAAGCACTGTGGGTTGAGGTGGTGGAGGGGGTAGCTAGAAGGAGCATTGACCGGGCCCACAATCACACTGGCAACAGTACCTTCCCACCTCGGTAGCCGAAATTCTACCCAACATTGTACCAAATTACCGGCCCCGTACAGCGCAGAATGTCTCATCGGATAACAGAAACAGTCAGTTAACGACCCGTACAGTTCTCCCATCAGTCGGAAGTACTATGTAAACATGCATTCTTCAAGTAAACATTAGCAAAGGTTACATTAGAACTGGGTAACCGGTTATGGCGGCGTAACCTTTTTCCCGAACTGCATTGACGTCACATGACGAAGCAATCAGGAATTGGCTAATGCCAACCGTGCTATTTCAAGTATTGCAATTGACAGAGCAAAGGCAGACCGAGAATTACCGAAAAAAAATTATATGAAAACTAGAGAGTTTAGATTGAGCAAGCAATTGGGTTAATGTGAAGGTCGCGGAAGAAGGGAAAGTCTAGTTGTAGAGACAGGATCCAACATGGCGGACGTTTGGGAAGGCACACGCCGGCGGGGGACTACTTCAGCTAGGAGGTTCACCCGAGCAGTCGGGCTGTTCGGTTCAGTGGTACGTCTCGAAACGCGGCACTCACCTTGCACTTTCCACTTGCTGTGCTGCCTCGGTTCTGTTGGCAAGACTCGCGCAGACTCTCAGCTCAGCTCTCGTCTGACTCTAGGACAACAGCTGACCTCCCCACTCCTCCTCGCCCGTCAATGGCGGCACCGGGCCTGCCAACACCATACACTGCAGGCCGTCCAACACACCATACCAAAATTACTCTATTTCATTTTTCTTTTTCAAGAAAAAAAATAATCTGATCATTTTAAAACTATATTTTACCTATTTAAATTCAAACTGGCAATCATATCCGGCCATTAAAAAAACTATTTTTTATTTCTTACAAGTATAAAACAATTTCATGAATTTTTTGATGAATTAAATTTTATTATATTTATTTCATTGTATAATCTACAAGAAAATTATATCTTTTATTCTGTTAGAATATTAATCCCAATAATTTCCCTACATAACAAAAACCCAATTGCCAAATTTTTCGAAGTAATTTATTTATATTTAAGAAATATTCGGTCTGATATTTTACCACAATTTTTTACGAAAAATAAAGGATTTTTTTTTTTTAATATATACATTAGAGACCCCCTTTCTCTTCTCGGGCACTTGAGTTAAAATGGCTTATAAATACATACAATAAATACATTTATGTGAGGAAAAATCTAATATATCAAACAACAAAATAGTTATTCATTTCGTTACGTCAATATGGTGTACTCCGGAAAATGCTGGCTCCTTTTTTTTTTGTTTAGTGATCTACCATTCCGCCCGCAAAATTGTTTTCAGGAGGGTGAATCGGGAGGGGGTCACCCCAAGAATTATTTTGGAACAAATCCTTGGACAATAAAAACATTATAGATGTCGGATACCTTTATTTTTTTTTTCTATTATTGATACAATACTAAATTGATTTATTAATACAAAAATAAACTACTAATTATTTTGATTTTTTTTTTCTCACTAAAATAGGTTAGGTTTTCGTGGAGATGCAACTAGTGATTAAAATAGTCGTTCGCCTTGTGTCACCCGTTAATAATTTATGAGATTAATGAATTACTTCAGCCTGTAACAGAATATGTTGCAGTTACAAAAATATGTAAAAGTAGAGGAATTATTACCATAATACTGTAGGCATATATAAAGTTTCCACTATAAATCTAAATATAGTAACTATAGTAACATTTTTAAGGATGATCAACGACAATGTACCAAGTCTATTGACTAATCAATGACAAATTCCTCTTCTAATGAATAAATAAAGTCTAAATATTTTATTTTTATTATTATCTTGATTTGTAGTTGGGTAAGTTAATGTTGTCAGAACTGTTGCCGACTGCTTTTTTCCTAATAACTAATTAATCATAAATTCAATGGAACTTATTTTTTATTCATGGTCTGATTTCAGTTTATTTATTCGTTTAGTATACTTACTTCTGTTCAAGGCAGAAAAAACTTATAGAAGATTCAATCTAGAAGACTACAAGTGTTAATATTTGCATGTGCATTTTCAAGTTTTGATTATTATATTAGTTTATTTCACTATGTATTTAATGAGACTATTAATATTTTTATCATTATTTTTATTAGTAATTAATGAGTAAATAAAAATTATTAGTATAGTTTTAATTTTCTTTAGAAATATTTAACCCAAATAAATATCAAAATATATTTNAACTTTTATTATTCATTAAATAAAATGGGAATTATATTAGCTGAAATAGAAGTAATTACTTATCTCAATCTCTCATAAATCCGTTTACTATTAAAAGAATCTAATTGCTACATAGTGACGTAATTAACCAAGGTTAGGTCATATGCGCCGGATACACAAAGGCTTTTTAACCTCTAATAATTTTATTTAAGGGAACATGGATAAAAATAACAATGAATATATAATGCTAATGAAATATTATACGAAAGGTAAAGATTATCATTAAATTATATTATTTTTTTTTAATAATGTGATGATTCCATTGATTGCCCTTTTCAGTTGGTTGTAGACTTGAAAACGGTACTGTGATAAGTTAACAGTTTTAACCAAATATTGGTGACATAATTGTCTTATATTCATAATAAAAATCCTCATACAATTAGTCATACTGTTAGGAATACTAAGTGATAAGTTCAATATAAAGAGCCACCTCATATTAATTAATACTGTTTTTGGAGGTTAGAGCGTAAAGACTACATATATTTTAAACAACTACAGATATTTAAAAAAAAAAATGATCCGCCCACTACTATATACATATAGTCATGTGTGTGATGGCATATGGAAGCAGGTATTCAGGAAGAGCAGAAGTGTCATCCCATCATACCTGATCCTCAGAGACAAATGTGACGTTTCTGTCTTACGATTACCTAGACTAGTCCTGTGAGTAACAGCATACAACAACAAAATATATCTTAGCAGTTTGTTTTTGTTGGGAGGGGGGGGAGGAAGGAGTTCGGTCAAGGTTGTTACAAAAAATACCAATTAAAAAATTGTGTTTTTTTAAATTATTATTATCAGCTGACGTTTCGATTTACATTGTACTTGGACGTCGTGTCACCAGGATCCCATTTTCATGACTCAATATTCAGTCGTGACCGTACATTCAGGCCGTAATAATCTCTAGGGTCACAAACACTCCATGTTTGATTTCTCCTTCAAACAACTTCTTTGAATGAAAAGATTTTATTTTTAAATTGTATACAAGTTGTACGTGTGTGCTTCTGTCCATGCGTGCGTTATGTGTGTTTGTGAACATACAGGTAAAAAAAAAATAGGTAGTAATATTCAAGAGATAAAATCCCCTCCTCATATATTGAAATAAATCAAATTTCTAATTCGTTGTATGGACGATAAATATGAGATTTTGGGTTCTTTCAATAAATTTATAAGATATGGCAAACATTCCACACCATTATAATCTACGATGCGTATCATGAAACGTGACAAAAACATAAAAGTTGAAATAAAGTATAATCAAAAGGAGAGTTTGTTGACCGTTGATATTATTCTTATGACCAGTCATGGAAATGTGAACTTAGGGACAGGACGTCCTCTCTCATCTTCATGATAGCACTGAAGATGGCTTACAATGTAAGCCAAAACGTTGGCAGATAATCCTTTATTTAAAAATGCATTTTTCAAATTTGTGTTTTTTGGATCTACCTTTACCGAACCCCAACTAAAATCATCTTAGAAATAAAGAATATCTTAAAAAAATACCTGTTCGCTTTTTTTAAAGTTCTTTTAATTTGGCTTGCTAAGAAATAAATAAAGTTAAGATCCTTGAATATTTTATGATATTTTGATGGGATTACACATTATTAGTTTCTACGTCAGGATTGATGAAACGTTTAAGAAATTATTCAAATGTTGTGTCATGGTATGGACGTGAATTCAGCGATTGACGAAGTCTGTTTGTTTTACGGAAATGAGCTTAAAACTAAATTAACTCATGATTCCGGAGTGACAATACATTTACATTACCGATCTTTATGGATTTTCTATATATTGGTAACAAAGTTTTCAAGAAGATCAATGGTCGATGACGATGGTCGCGACAAGTTCAAAGGTGAACCACAGCGATTGTGTTCAGAAGAGAAGCAGTGTTGCCAGCGGGAGTTCCTGCGGGAATATTGGCGTCCGTGGGGGGGAATATCAAGGACGCCGAGGGGGGGGATGAGGGACCCCTCTCCCAGCCAGCAGTGCTCGGCCCGGCGTGGTTATGTGCGTGTCTCGTGCCATTGGGATTTCGGCGTTGCGTCATTTGCTGAAAGGTCGGCCATGTTAAGGATTCCTTCAAGAGTCTTAGTGATGTGCTTAAAAAGTGTTGGATTGCTCTCTTCATGTGATTGATAATAACCCCAAATTGTGCTGCACTCAAATCGGAAGTGTTTTTAGAACTCTAGGACAAACATATATAGTCTTATCTTTAATATTACCCCTATTCTTAACCTAATAACTTAAACTATTGACTCCGATACATTTGCTACAATAAGTAAATTTTAATAATGAATTCGGAATGGACCAATATAAACTATCGACCGCCCTACACTTAGCATGCAACAAAGTATTTCATAAGATTCGTCAATAGGCAATGCCTTTTTAGCTGTGCTTATATTGAAGTAAAAACTAGTGAATTTAGCATAGAACTACACAGTAGCAATGTCATACTGTCTATTACAGCAGATTTCCCTAACGGAAATGAGACTTTTCCCTTTAGATCTATGATTCATTTTCATTCAAATATTTCTTCAGATTTAGGAGATGCTATAAAATTGTGATATGTTCAGTATGACACAAACACAATCACACAGACATAAATGAAATTTGTCTGTAAGAGCTAAGTAGATTACACTATTTTAAAGATAAAGCGATCAAATTATCTAAACTTCATTCCCTAAACCTTGCATTATGTTTAGTTTTATCCCAGAAGAAGGGAAGGGCAAGATAGAGAATTTCCAAAAATTACACGCAATACATCGTTAATATTACTGGTGCGTAAATTTTAGTAAAATGAGGTGATATTATAAAATGAAATTTTCTTACTTTTCATCTAACATTCAAAGACATTTTCACAAAAAAACTCCTGTTAAAGAAAGCCTCTGATTTAGTTCCTCTCCCATTCTTTTTTTACGTACAGTCTAGAGCCAGCCTTAGCGCTCATTTTTCTTAATGTGTTTCCGGTTTTGAGATCATATTCTTGTTACTAATCACTAAGGGACAGATTTTTTTTTTTTTTTTTTTCACCTTGGCTCAGCTTGCAATCATTATAAATGTGAATAAAAAGTAAAATACCATATTCTTCCTGATATTATTTTCGTAGTATCATCGGTCAATGCTGATTACAATCTCCCTGAACATTGACGGTCACCAATGTGATCACCAAACTACAAAAAAATTCAATTTATAAGAACTGGGGCTTTATGCTTCCTGGTCCAAGCATTCCATAAACGCAAGAAGAAACGTTTGAATTATCGCCTTAAGAAAAAAAAATAGGAAGAGACTTCGAGCTAAATGTGTTGTCTCCAAATTATGGTTTATATCATAAAATTTATATAATTAATCAACTATGAACTTTAATTAGTTAAACTATGTATAAACTCTGCACAAATGAATTCCAAGACAGATTAATTACTTGAGTGCTTGAAGTTATGAATTTAAATGGGAGAAATAAACTCTGAAGAAAATTTAAATGGAATGTTTTTGATCGTGGAGATTATTTGTAGAGAATATGCTGGGGTTTGGTCAAGATTGACCAAAAGTCATGAAGATATGTTCCAGGTGACAACGCGTCCCCTCTCGCCTTCGTGATAGTCCTGAAGATGGCTTAGAATGTAAGCCAAACGTCGGAAAATAATATATAATACATTTTTTATTGTATTTTTTTTTTTAACAAACTTGACCGAAACCAAACGAACTGCTCTACTAATAGTTTTTAAAAAAAGGTTATAAATAAATATACATCAAGCTTATCACTTTCACATGGCCATATTTAAAAGTTTACGATGGGCCGTTGTCTGTTAATTATGTATAGGAATTTTCTCAAGCACATCTCCAGGAACTTTCAGTGATTAAAAAATTATGCATTTATACACCATTTCAATGTTTTTCATTCTTAACGTGCGAAATTTTTTTCAATTTTGAAAAGGACGGGAGAAAATTGTGGACCGTTATTTTCTATTACTTTTAGTAAGACTGAAAAACAAATGATCTGTTTCATCAATTTAAAATGTAAAACAAACCTGGACAACTTCGAAAATATGTTTACTTATAAAAACTGTGTAAACTACCCCGAGAAAGAAAGTAATTATAGGAATTCGGATTTATTTTAAGAAGTGTATATTCTTTTGTCAATATTAGTATTGCACTTGTAAGTGCAAGTGTAATTGTGCATCTGCCGGAAGAGCGCTGTACGATAAGATAACAGCTCTTGCTTTGTTAAAAAAATGGAAAGAAATTTCAAAATCTATAAAATAAATACTGCTTAAAAAGGTTTACCAGTTGGATGCATACTTTGTATAATTACAAAAAAAAAATACAAGGTAAATTTATGTTTATGTTAGATTACAGAACAACTTTTGGTATGATAGATTTATGTCTCGCAGAAGCCCTGTAAACTGAGAGAATTCCTCACTTAATGAATATCTGTATCTGAACTTTCTATGTAATTTAATCCCCAACCATTATAGAATATATATTTTATCAATAAACAAATCTGTGTTCAGTTTTATTGTTCAAAACTATAGATTGACTGCGTCCGGGAGGAACTGTGCTTTAACAATGGAACCCTTAAGTTTTTAGCCTTTAGAGAAAAATATATGAAGTGCGTGATAGATAAGGTCATTTCTCTAGTTAATTTCTAACATTAATATTCTACTATATGTTAACGAAAAACCCTTATCAAGGTTGACATTTATGAATGTAACTACGAAGGACTATCGCTTTCCCCACTCTTCAACAGTGAAATGTGCTCTGGATAACCAGCCTTTATTATCCCACCATTAAGACTCTACGCCCTCTCCAACTGCCTTGTCTACATTTAATGAAACATGAGAAATCTTTGTTAACTCCTGCGCGAAGGACTTATTTCCATTTATTGGTAACCAGCCAGGCCTCCCCTCCCTGAATGAACGCTCTCGGTTAATGTAAAAGCCTGTGAACTCAAAAGTTAGATCTTCAAAAGAAAGATATAATTTCTTAGGCTTCAAAGGGTGTGTCTGCACTCGTCAAGTACACGTTACGCGTTAATTACATTTCGCATTAATAAAAGTCAAATATTTTATTTTATAAATCTATAAGCGTCTCATCGTATTACTTTAGGCCATATTGTTCAAGCAATGGTTGTAGGTTAGGGGAAGGGGAAAGAAATCGACGATGAACGACACCGTTAAAATCGAATGAACCAATAACTCAAGAATGTTTGCTATTTGTTTCTATTTCACAACTAGGGTAATTTAAAATTCAATATATGAATAATAAATAGTAGTAGTAAATTTATTGTTATTAAAGTAGTTTAATCGATCGAAATTTACTCATGGTTAAAAATAAAAAAAACTTCTAAATTACTTCACATTAATAAGTTTTATTTCATCAACATTAATATAGGATGAGGGACCCCTCTCCCAGNGGAATATATATATATATTTCGATAATATTATAATACAGAAACCTAAATACAATTATGAGAACGATAAGAAATTAAAATCATTTAATTTTGATTTAAAAATTTCATTTTTGATGTATTTTATGTAAAAAGGTTCATATATGAACAAAAGCTATAAATAAATAAATTCTAGAAATTATGGCGGTTTGTCAGCCTTGCCAAATATTCCCTGCCACCATCCCTGAAGATGACTTGCATTGGAAGCCGAAACTACAGCAGTTGAGAATAAATTTTCGTTTGATTTATCATACAAGAATTGTTTTCTAACCTCCTTTCTGACCGAACATCAACTATTGATGTAATCACAGATTTCCACACTTTTATGAAGGGGGATAAATCTCCCATACACTATTATGTTATTTATTACTTTATCTGTCTTGAAGTTGAAGAAAAGGTATGTAATATCAAGATAAATAGAGATAAAAAGGTATAACTTTTTAAGTCCCACCCTAATATCTGCTTATTTATTGAACTTTGTCTATTGCTGTTTATTGTGTTTAACTATAAATAAAGCTTTGCCAAAAATAAAATATATTTTGCCCGATAGGTTATATATATAATTAATCTCAGGTAGTAATCGAATAATATTGGATTTGATGTGAGACATTATGATAGTTATTTTTGTACAAATGAAATGAATTTGTAATATGTATATAAAAGTAATTTATTTTTAATGTTATCGTTTCTTATCTCCTGGAAGGCTCCCTATGTTAACCAAGAAGGCAAAAAATAAATTAGGGATTGCTTATAACACAATCTTGACAGCTCGGCAAATTGCTAAGTGCACTGAGTGGAAACAAACATGAAAAATGTCAGAAGATCCTTCAAGCTGCACTTGAAATAAAGAGGAAATAATGAACCCCCCCCCCTCCTTCTCCCTAAAACATATAATAAACAAAAGGAAGATGCTTGCCGGTGATCATGCTCGGCGGAAAGAGGAACGCAAGAAAGATCTATCATTTTAAACCCGGAAGGTCGAAATGGCTGCCCTATTATTATCGCGACCTTCGAAAAGAGGAAATAATACCCTTCCCCCCTCCCCCTAAAACATATAATAAACAAAAGGAAGATGCTTGCCGGTGATCATGCTCGGCGGAAAGAGGAACGCAAGAAAGATCTATCATTTCAAACCTGGAAGGTCGAAATGGCTGCCCTATTATTATCGCGACCTTCGAAAAGAGGAAATAATTAAACACCCCCCTCCCCTCTCCCTAAAACATATAATAAACAAAAGGAAGATGCTTGCCGGTGATCATGTTTGGCGAAAAGAGGAACGCAAGAAAGATCTATCATTTAAAACCTGGAAGGTCGAAATGGCTGCCCTATTATTATCGCAACCTTCGAAAAGAGGAAATAATACCCCCCCCCCCCTTTCCCTGAAACATATAACAAACAAAAGGAAGATGCCTGCCAGTGAACATGTTTGGCGAAAGGAGGAACGCAAGAGTGAACTATCATTTTTAACCTGGAAGGTCGAAATGGCTGCCCTATGATTATCGCGACCTTCGAAAAGAGGAAATAAGGAACCCCCCCCCCCTCTCCCTAAAACATATAATAAACAAAAGGAAGATGCTTGCCGGTGATCATGTTTGGCGAAAAGATGAACGCAAGAAAGATCTATCATTTTAAACCTGGAAGGTCGAAATGGCTGCCCTATGATTATCGCGACCTTCGAAAAAAGGAAATAATGAACCCCCCCCCCCTCCCTCTCACTAAAACATATAAACAAAAGGAAGATGCTCGGCGAAAAGAGGAACGCAAGAGTGATTGATCATTTTAAACCTGGTAGGTCGAAATTTTTGCCGTATTATTAGCGACCTTCAAAAAGAGGAAATAATGAACCCCCCCCCCCCTCTCACTAAAACATATAAACAAAAGGAAGATGCTCGGCGAAAAGAGGAACGCAAGAGTGATTGATCATTTTAAACCTGGTAGTTCGAAATTTATGCCGTATTATTAGCGACCTCCAAAAAGAGGAAATAATGAACCCCCCCCCCCCTCTCACTAAAACATATAAACAAAAGGAAGATGCTCGGCGAAAAGAGGAACGCAAGAGTGATCTATCATTTTAAACCTGGTCGTTCGAAATTTTTGCCGTATTATTATCGCGACCTTCGAAAAGAGGAAAATATAATTTCTAAAAGGCAAATCTAAGTAGTACGGTTATGTGGATTGATGCAGTGGGGTATTTGGACAGGGCAGTTTTCAGGTGTTCGAAGGATTCAGGGCCTAAATCCCGTCGCCATCGTGATACTCTTCCCAAAACGGGTCATTACTGCTATTGAGAATGGTGGTACTTACTCTCGATACCAAATGATAGGAGTAAATACTATTACAAAAGCTATTTTTGTAGGAATATGTGTATGTGGAGTTGCAATATAAATATTTAAATTTTTAAATGTCCTACCATTTTTCTCTCCTTAAATTTACCATTTTCTTTTATTATTTATAGAAATTGTTTTTATTCCTCAACTATTGAGCAAAATACTATTCAATTTTAGTAAAATGATATTTTTATTGTAAAATAAAATGATAAGCACTATCAAAATACAATCATAATAAACAAGTAAATATTAAGGGGAAGACATATTATTATTTTTGCCCTCTTTGGTCATTTCAGTTACTTTAATCGTATTTGTCCGTTAAATAAACTTAATATGAAATTAATATAGGAATAATAACAATAATAAAATATTATTCTTGCAAGAACAGGCTCAAGTTTTTTTTTTTGTTTTGTTTTAAACTAGTTCGGTAGTTTTCGGTTCATAATTTTTTACTTCTCCTTCGGTTGGTCAAAGAGTTGCTTAAAATTGCTTAAACGGCTGCTGTTCCGAACAAAACCACTGAGTATTCGAAAATAGTTAGAGAAGAAAACATTCTCAAGAATACGTTCAAAATAACACAATTGATAAGTCTTACATGTTGATTACTAGAAAAAGTGTCAATAATTAAGCCTTACTTTAACGTCTAGTTGAAGGATCAAACTCATGTGAAACGGAATGAATTAAAACTAAATACCTAATTCCAATAAACTTGACTCAGCTGTTTCCGAGAGATGACGTACGTCATAGATGAAGAGAATCTGATGCTATTTCAATAATAATGCAAGTTGTACAAATTGTGTTTTCATTTTAACTTAATATACAATGCAAAATATCAAAATAATTTTGTCTAATTACATCCTTCAAATGATTGTGATAAATCAGACCTACTAGTCACCTGTTAAGTAAACAATAATGTCCACCCTTAGAATAATATATATATATGAGATGACCAATATGAATATATTATGAGACCCGCCGCTCGGGTTTCGCATCCTGGTGCTGCGGGTTCAAATCTCGCGCTTTTTCTGAGCCATAGATGTTTAGAATGGGATGGCAACCTATAGGTGGTCCCTACCTCCACGACCAAAAGTGGTTGAAAGAGAAGATACTCTCAGAAGAAGAAGAAAAAAAAAAAAAAAAAAAAAAAAAAAAAAAAAAAAAAAAAAAAAAAAAAAAAAAAANGTTGCTGGACAATTTCGGAGTAATTCAATGCTCGTGTATTTCCAATAAACGTTCTCAAAACTGAATTTATGTGCCCTTAAATGCACATAAGATGAACTGTTTTATCAGATTTCCATTAAAGAGAAAAAGATATGCAAGTTGGTACAATTTCGCGATATTTGAAATATTTTTGCAAATCTTATAATAATAATTATAGATGCAAAACATTTTGTTCAAAGTTATGTATAGAAACATATTTGTCTTAGTGTTCACAATTTTTTTAATTAAGAAACTAAAGACAGAACTTCTCTTTACAAACCGTTAACAAGTTCGTTAGTGGCTGAGAATGGTTAAGAAAAATGATAAGCGTTCAGTGAAATACCTAAATTTAAAATCATAATGTAAAATATACAATTTATTAGAAATGTATATAACGTTTTTTTTTTGTTTAGAATGTAACTTTCTCACATACATGCTTTATAGATTTTTAGGAAAAACGCTTATCATTAAAATAAATTTATTGAAACTAAAAATCGGTATTAAGACTTTATATTGTAGATAATTGAGTAAATTGATTTATGGTTGAAATTTGATAAGATAATGAGGGCATTTGAGGAAAACGAAAATATTTATTTAATATTGAAATATAAATTACCGTCACACAGGAGTTGCGCCTACTAGTTTAATTCCTCGCAATCGCGGTTATTTAATATTTCCATTTGAACTTTCCATGTCTTAAAAAACCCACAAATGAAACAAATAAAAGTCAAATCCGCTGGCCCTGCTTAAAATAGACAGATTTCTCAAGTTTCGTTAAAACTTATCCTATTCGATTGATGGGATACAAATGAATTATTTACTTAATTAATCCGTTCCTCGTCTAGCGCCCGGTGTAGATGTTTATAAATGAAAATAAAATGGCCGTTAAAGAACAATGAAGGCAGGAGGTAATGATCCTGAAAATAAAGCCAATCAAGGAGAGGAGAAGTGGTGGGGAAGGGGGAACTCCACCATGCTATTTTATTTTTAAATATTTTAAATATCAACCTTATTGTGCACAACGTTGCAGGACTTAACTTATAGAATATTAAATAATACAGCTATTATTTTTTCTACTTTTTTTTCCCCCCATACGACTATAATAACGAAGAGGTTGATGACTAATCAATTTGGTTTTCTACCCCTTTAATCTACCCATCCTCTCACATTTGATTTCAATAAAAAACAAAGTTAAGCCCAAGATTTAAAAAATAAGCCCAAATGTAGAATTTCGTCTATATATGTCTCACTAGAAAAACTCTCGAATTTACATTCTTAAGTGTCTTTTTTTTTCTTAATGCAGATTAATAATGATAATGAAGATACTAATATTTTAATATTTGGCCTCTCTTAATCCCTCTTTTAGAGCGATTTCAGCCAATCACTTAGAACTTAGTTGTAAATTTCGTGTTTAATAAGGAAAGAAAACTAAAAACTGTGGTTTTCACACATATTTATACTTCAATACATTTTAGGGACTCTAAATTTTGGTAGTAGATAGATTCTCTTCCCTCGCCTATTCTAATACGTCATTATAGCTCTCTACCCTACATTCCTCTTCTCGCAGTAAAATAAAAAAAAAAGACACCTCAAGTTCAACCTGCAGAACCTCCATTTAAGCCTCCACACCAATAACAATACAATTTTATACTTCCCTGAAAGATCCTATACCCATTTCTTAGCAGTTATATACCTAATTCTATGTTCAGATAAAAATTATTCGACTTCATATACTGGGCAAATAAAGAACCATTTTAATAAAAGATTAAAACAACATTAATACAGCATTAAGAATCGTGATATGAATTCTTCAGCCCTCTCCCTTCAGGCTATTAGCAACAACCATAAGCCCGTTTTTAATGAATCTATGGCCTCTGAGGTGTCATTCCTTAAGAAAAGGCTGATTTCGGAATGTGTGCACAACAATCTCAATCCTAGCTCTATTATTGATAGGCAGGACAACGGCAACATTTCCTCAGCTTATTGTAATATTTTCTGTATAATTCAACGTACAAATTCAGGTAAATAATCCACGGCGTCTGCCTTTCCTTTGAAGGGATTAACCCGACCATTATTACCTTACTTTGAAGTGTACCGACTACCCCCTTCCAATCCTTCCCCATTCTATTGATTATATTTGAGCAAGTCTCAATACAGACTTTGATGATATTCAATACAATATCATTCAAGTAAACAAAGACTTACACGTGTGCACACACACACGCACACACACACACACATACTCCCTTCCTGCCTGACGGTATTTTCTGAATTACTTGCAAGTTACACGGGTTTTCTTATATTTGTTGTATATTCTATTTATAATTTTAGTTTTAATAGTAATTTAAATAATACGATAGGGTTATGCTAGGGTATTAGGGTTATGCTAGGGTATTAGGGTTATGCTAGGGTATTAGGGTTATGCTTTATTTCTTAATATGTAAATTGTGTTAAAACTTATAATACTATTAATAGTATATTATAGGGCATGAAAATGATATAAGTTCTCATTTATTATACATATATTGTATGAATTTTAGGGAGGTATGTTGTATCTTGTATGACTCTATTGTGTTGTATAATATAACATTAAATAGTATAAATGATCAATGTTTTTCTTTATTAAAATAAATTCTTTGTTGAATTTTCTGATTTATGTTTTACCTATTTCAAACATATCTATTGCATTATATAAATAATTATGCGATTTCTCCTTATTGGAATGGTTTATGATTTTAGGTATGTTGTATTACTCTTTCTTTATATGTTATATGTCTACAATGTGTTTTTCAATTTTTTTTTTTTTTTTTTTTTTGTATATCTTTTGTATTATATATTGTGGGTTGTTTATTTGTTTAACATTATTTTTTCTAATTAAAAATTCAAAAACATGTACTTTACTTTAAATAATTATTAAACGTTCTAATCTGTACTTTTAGATTTAAAAGGCTAATTTGCATATTGTTAATGCATTATTAATACATTATAAATGTAATCTATTTATCATAGGCAGTATGGGTCTCAAAAGAAGCTTGCCTGGCCTGTCCCACTTAATGGAATAGCAATAGGACGGTTTCATGCTGAAAGTTCCTTGCCATATGACAGAATAACAAATAATGTGATCATTAACACATTAACATTAGTAACGTAATTGAAGTAGAAGAAAAATAGCCTTACACAAAACAAAAAAAATATTAAAAAAAAAAAATCAAGCAACATTTG
>KZ807551.1:125790-137690 GCA_000696205.2 Oncopeltus fasciatus
AGTGTTGTATTATCACACGATTTAAATAGAGCTTTTAACAAAATAAAAATTCATGGAATACCTATCATAAAGTTTTTCCAAATTGTCTGCAACGATGATAGACAATAGTAATTGAGCCAATAATGACCCTCAGTGGTTGCCATGCCTTTAATAGGAAAAAAAAAAAATGTTTTTCCACAGAATAATTTACATATGGTGTAGATATGAGCTCAATCCAAAAAGAAACTCATGTATTTAAGGCAAATTGGAAATTATATTTATTTATTACTTCATCTTAAGGCCAGCGGATAGACAATGTTTTTGGTTTTTTTATTTGGAATAAAAACGTACAAATTTTTTGGCGTGCCAATTCGGGAGCAAGCCACATACAAATGGTCGTGTGAAAAATATGAATTTTCCTAAATTAAGCTAGCAATAGTCTATGATTGGCCTTGTGCTTTGTTGATGGTAATAGCAAAGGCAAGACGCAAAGGGAATTGGCGCCGCTTGAATTGGAATGGTAAATCGCTGGAAATAATCTTCGCCTTTCAATGTGCCACAAATGATTGTTGCCTCGATTAAATTTGATCAACAGTTTTTGATGGTCAATCTGGTTCCTTTGCATAACTTTGGTGCGTTTAACTTGCGAATAAGAATTACCGGTGATCCAACCTTCAATGTTAATACATGCGGTGGCATTCCGGGTGGTTCCATAAATTCAAAAATTCAGTGGGTTAATTGACGGCTTGTTCTTCAGACATTACTGTGTCGATCGATTTCTATTTGATAAATATGCCGGGCAGTTTCAATTGAATTTGCTCATTTAGCTTGTTGACATCATCATATTTGGTGTCAAAATTGCACAGCCAATCCGGATTTTTGTAGAAGGTTTTTAGACTTGAGAATACGTTGTCTACATCGGTTTAAATAAGCAAAAAAAAAGTATATGTCATTGGTGGTGCAATATGAAAATTTGATTTTGCCACGCCCCTCCAACCGCAAATCAAAAATCAGTGGTACCCGCCTGAATATTCTGAGGATTCCCTGAAAATTTCATCACAATCGGCCCAGCCGTTTTAAAGTCCATACGTTACATACATACACACATCCTATTATATATATATATATATGATAGAGAGGGAGGAGTTGGGCCCGCTNCATTAGATTAGTTCTTTATTGTCATAGGATATACATCCTTTCTTCCTGATAATTTCAGGCAACTTATAATTTATACTTTTTAATCCTAATCCATTAAAAAAAGCAGAGATAGAGAGAGAGAGAGAGAGAGAGAGAGAGAGAGAGGGAGAGGGAGAGAGAGAGAGAGAGATTCTTCGGGGAACAATTTTTTTTTTGCCTCGCTTTTGCTCACCCAGTGTGGCAATCCCATTGGACAATATATAATTATAGCCCTTCAATGTTTGTTTCTGACAAAAGCTTGCAATAAAAACCCATTCTTATCACTCATAAGAGTGACAGATGGTCAAACCTCTATCAAAAGCAGACCTTTTATTTTTACAAATATTATTTATAGATAACAAGTTTCATAACATTTTATTTCTTTATCAGAGTGAGTCAGTCTTTACAGTGATGAATTGTAATGGCTAATTATGCGTTGAACATAGATTTTTTGTAAAACAATTATTGAGAGGGAATAGAAAATAAAAAACTATCTGTCCCAGCCAGGAATCGAAAATTTTTTTTTATTTTCTATTCCCTCTCAATAATTGTTTGAAATTTTCGTGGGATAAAATACCACAACTAAATTAAATATTTATAGATTTTTTGTTTTCTGATGGTGTTAAGGGGAACGTAGAGGTTGAGATTGGAATGGTCAAAGAAACAGAAATAGAGAAATCATTAAAACATGATATCTTCAGGGAGTAAATTCGCCCAGAAGAAAAGTTAAACCAAAATTCACTCAATGTATTGCAGATCGAGCAGAAGAGACTGCCTTAAACATTTAAATTGAAAGTTTTTTTGTTTTGTTTTTCAAAAAGGTCTTTTTTGTCACTAATTCTTGGCGTCTGAAACTGAGAATAACCTCAGATTTTGTCTCTCACGTCAACTTTTTAAACTACAGGTTATCCTCAGATATCATAATAATCATGCATTTAAAAGAACATGAAGTAAAAAGTTACCTAATATACAGTTTACAAAACATTTAATGTAAGTTAAATCGAGTTCATTCATATAAAACTGTTTAATTATTGAACAGTACTTAAAAATTAAGATAAAAATTTGCGTTCGTAGCTTTCTCTGGAGTGTTTAGTTTGTGTATATTCGCGCTTGATGCTCCAACAATAGTCAGCCATCATATGTACTTCCCATCTACCTTGATACCTTGCTTCCATGACCCTCAAATCTGGATGGAAACGCTCACCCTGCTCATCACTCACTGCACCAAGATTATCCGGGAAATTAGCAAGGTGGCTGTGTAAAAAATACAATTTAACGCTCATGTAGCAACCTAGCTTTTGAAAGCTCTCCAAAAGACGCTGGACAATTTCGGAGTAACTCAATACTCGTGTATTACCAATAAAGTCTTTAACAAAGTTTTTGAATGCCATATCCGTATTCCCTATCTTCCAAAGAGGGAAATTCATTGAAAACTAGCACGGGGACTTTGGCGGAATGCGGTACTGGGCTTATAGCTGACGGTAAACTAAGATACTCTGTTTTACATATGTTTTCTTGTTATATCCCGATGTTTTTACTATACAAAAGTAACAATCACTTGAATGATCTTTGGGCTCGCGCCAAATCATAGGTATACCAAATGGAAGCTTAGCACGTGTTCCCTTGGTCCACATCCGTAAACCCTCAACATACTGTTTACACACTTTATGAGATGCCCATGCTTTATCTTGATCACCAAGTTTCACTTTAAAATAGGCAAAATACGATTGTCTGACAACTGTACTGATATTTGTAATTTGACTGGGAATGGTAAAACTTCCACATATATAACAAAACGAATCGGGGCTGTTTTCGCACTTTCGACGAGTAGGAGCATAGGTAGCCATAAGTAAACGTTTCAGTTCAAACACACTATGTAGTTCTGTACACTTCCGTAACGAAATACTAAATACTGCTTACCGACACAGAACATTTCACCACAGTGTAACAGACGTAACTAAACAGGCAGGTCTAGGCGAGTATGCGCCCCACCCACATAGAAACCGAACGTGACGTGATAGAAGAGAACTAGAAACAGTTTTGAAACCAGCATGCCTAATTCTATAGAAAACAACTAAAAAATCCAACTCAACAGAAATTTACTTTCAAATTGTTTCCCAGTGTTATATTTGTTAGTTGGGTACGAAATAGAAATAATTATTAGACTTTCTAAGGAGTTATTTGCATTTTAATAGAAATCGAGGCAACAATTTGAATGTATAGTATTTTAGGAAGATATTTAATTATATATCGGGTTTTACTCTAAATTCCACTACTAATGGAGGTATTGGTATTAATTTCATGTCATATCACTTGGTGGATTTTATATCCCATATCAATTTTAATGCTAATTTTAAAGATCAAATTCCAGAGAACGCAAAGAAATCTATAAAGTTTTATTTGTCAACTCAGTCAAAAGTTATTATTTTATGAAAATATAGATTCCCAAAAGGTATTTTTGTCATACATGTCGTTTTTCTATAAAATATAGCATAGGATCATCTAAAATCTTGTAATGTTTACAGTGATAAGTTATTGAGTGATATGTCAGAATTGGTTCACCATTATTTGGTTCAGTAATTTGGATTTAACGATGATCCTCGCTCAGGCCGCTTAACAGTTAAAAAAAAATAGATTCAGATAAACACATTTAACCTCAGGACAGTGCTCAAGAACTTAACATTAGCCATAAAACAGTTTTGAACCATTTGTATAAAACTGGATTTCAAAAAGATGTTCGATACTTCGTTTGTTCCACATAAACGAACAGAATAATAATCCGATTTTCCATTTGTGAACGCTGCTGAAACTAAATAAAACCGAGCCATTGATGAAACAATTAATTATGGTTGATGAAAGTGAAACACTTGAGTGTGTGATGTGTGAAAACAATTAAAGTCTTTTAGAGAAAGTCTGGATTGATAACAAGGATGGCGTTTGCAATTTTAACATGAACCAGTAGCCAGTCTCTTCCGACATAAACTTATGTGATTTAAGCAGGCATAAAAAAAAAAAAATCTGTCACACTTGATCACTGGGGGGAAAGGTGTTGTTTTCTTTCACAACAAAGCTAGATCACATTCACACACACACACACATTTAGTGAATAAGAAAAATTGAGAAAACTGAATAGTAAATGGTATAGCCTGGACCTCTGACCTTTCTATGATTCTGATCTTTCTGGCTGCCATTTGTTTTGCTCACTGGCAAACTCTTTTAAAAGTGTAAAGTTAACGTTATAAAATGTATATGGAAATATAAATTTTTCGCCCAGAAATCTAACAACTTCTACATTGACGGAATAAAGCGACACAAAGCTACCGATCAAAACGGTAGGTATCAAAGCTTTAGTTTGATATAAATAAATCTGCTTTGAAACATATGAAATTACTTTTCCCCAGCCCTATATATAAATTTGAATGGCTCTTATTTTTAGATTCTCCTATACAGAGTCAGTAAAAGACCGAAGAGATCCTTTTAAAATTTCATAATTTCTTAGACTACAGCAATTCTTTTTCTACGAAAATTAAATTACACCTGTCGTGTCAAAATTATTGCAAGAACTGCTGCTGCTGGAAGGGAAATGTGAGCGAAACAGTTTAAAAATCTGAATGTATCCAGCAATTTTTTTTTTGCAAAAATTGCATAAAGTTAATTAATACTAATTATGCTATGGAGTTCTTGAAATTTAACACAAACGAGATAAAATTAGAGTAACTATCAGAATAAACTATGACTATAGCCTATTATTGGTTGATTAATAAAAGCGAGATTCCACACACGTTATTAAATAAAAAAAATTTATTTTATGTATTTTCTTCATTTTCAACATAATGTTACTCAATGTCCGTGTTCAATATACTGTATGTGTATTATTTCTAAAAATTCTATTAAATTTTGCACAAAAGTAATATTATTTTTAAGAAGATATTTTTAATAAAATCAAGACTTACACTCATTTGTAGCTTTAAAAACGACTTTCAGAACAAATCAAAATATCCAGAAGTTAATAGGCTATCAAAGGAACATTTATTTGCACCATTTTATTTTTTCCATTCTGGACTGGACTTGTAGAAAAAAGAGAAAAATTGCAGGGAAAAAGAAATGGCAGGCAAACATATCGTCATGAGTGGTCAATAAAACAACCTCATAGGTGCATTTTTTGGTTCATGTATGGGAAACCCACCTTAACGTGGTCGATTCCGGTGGATTTCTTTTTAAACTAGTTTTATATTTATTATATTTTCATCACAAATATTCAGGGGGGAGGGAGAGGTCTTCTCACCTCTTATTTTTAAAAATTACTTTTGGAAGGACGAAGCACTAGGGATAAAGAAAAAAAAAGTCAGAAGCTACGTCATACTGAAATCACGAAATGTATAACAGTTTCGGCAACCACGTTTCTACGTTTTATTTATAATGATTATCAAGTTTTAAGCTTTTTTGAGCAAAAAAAAAGAAAAGAAGTTCATAAGCCATAAAAAGAGTGTATATCCTACACTTGGTTGACTACCACTGTTTACCACTACCGTTTTGATTTTCTTTTTTGTAGTAAACGAATTTCCCTTTGTCAAAATTTGAAGGGATCTCTACCATTGAAAAAAATTTGTTGTAGGAAAGAGTGGATCGCAAAATATAAAAAAAAAAAAAAAAAAAAAAAAAGTAAATAAAAATGCTAGGCTATGCAACATTGACGTCACGAATTGGATATAAGTTTTGGCGTTATATACATTAAGGTTTATGCGTTATTAAAGGATTATTGCTATAAGTAAGTTAAGTTTACTAATTTATAATTTTAAATCCTTATAATTTGGAAGTTATATATGACCACCTCTACACTTTACTATAGTTTTGCTGTTATTTTTATTTATATCGTTGGGGAACTCCCCTTAAATAATTTCCTCGTAAGCCTCTGTTCTTAAATATATATATATAATTTTTCCCTTTGTTAAAACTACAAAACATAAGTAATCGTAGCCACTACATGTTGATGTCATAAGTACTCAATATCTTCATTGGTGCCTATATACATCTTAGAAAATGGCGGTAATTTACCTATATAACCTGAGTCAACTAAGATTTCCGGTAGTAACCTTCACATTGCATTTAAGTTATATGTAAAATATTATTTTAGGAAGCGTTCTTTGTAAATTGTTGAGTTTTTTTATCTTGACTTGACTCACTTAAGTTTATTTTTAGTCTCTTATTATATTGAGTTGTGTGTTGAATTCAACATTATGAATCCAAGTACTCTTAGTTTGAGTTGTTATGATAGAGTTCCTCCACTGGATTGTTACCAAGCTGCAACCAATCCTCTAGAAATAGCTGAGCGTATGGTAGAAAGGTTTATTGATGAAGATAATGCTCTCCCACAATTGATTGATAAACTAAATATAACCAGTGACAGTGCGTAAACCGTTAATATCTGGAATTATAAAAGATACAGTATTTTTTCTATTGTTTACTCTAATCAATTCATTATCTTTCTTTCAGGTGGCCCTACTGTTAGTGGTTTGAATGAACTAGATTATTTGTCAAGTTTACATCTAAATGAAAATGATGGCACTAGTAGTATAAATCAATTTAAATTGATCAATAAAATCCCTCTACCTCCTGAAATAGTAGAGCAATGTGGCAGTATCCTTTCAGCAAAACTATACACTAATTTTGTCATTCATACTCTTAGCTAATTATTTAAAATTACGATATAGGTTGTGACCATGGGATAATTTATTTTAATTTGAATTATTTGAATCTCTTGAGTTTATTAATTATAGTATAATAAATAATTAATGATTTTATTAGTTAGTTTTTAAGTAGAAACCTTGGAAAGTACAAATCTAAATTATCTATAAACCCAGGTTATTAATATAACTGGTGAGTCTGATTTTCCTCTTTTACTTAATTTCACTGTAATAGATTTAAACTATCTAATAGGTGTTATTTCCATTATTGAACAAAGTAGGAGGGTGCAAAAGAAAGTTTGGTGTTGTTAATTGTCTAATCACATGAACAACTCTTATTCAAATGCAATGTAACATGAGTTAAATGTGGTGAAGTCACATTATATTTCCTAAGACTTGTTCCTTTCTGAGTGCATCCCAATCTAAAGTTTAAAGTTGGAGAGATTGTATTCAACTGTACTTGGATTACAATTTTAAATCATAAAGACTTAATTTACATTAAGCTGAGCAGTGAGTAAAAAAAAGTAGAAAATTACTGCAATAAATGGAAGAATGAAAGTCTCCAAGTAGAATTCCCCGATTCTCAGGTACACCCTGATAGTTGAAGAAGTAGTCCTTATGTATATAATAAAATCCATCAAGACTTAAAAATGGAGGAAACCGGGCAAGATAACAGCTCTGTATGAAAGGTCAAGTCCATTATTCTGAGCTAAACATTAGAAACGGACAAGTTATCAAATGATCTCTTTGTCAATGGAGGGTAAAATATGTATATAAAAGACAAGGAAAGTAGAGGCAATTTTTTTTGCTGGGACAGAGAGATGAAAGAAAGGCAGCTGTAATTCCTGAATTTCAGTCTTCTGTGTGTATGTTTTTTTTTTTTTTTTCATTTTTACACATGTTTATTTTATTTTTAATTAAATCACCCAATTATGTCAGTCTCTTAAAAATGTTTGGAAGTACTTCTCTACATTAATTAATTTTTCTCTAAGTGTTGCAATATAATTACAAAATTAGGATCCTTCCTACATGGATCTTTTAACATTTTTCCAGATTTGCTCAGATGATAATTGGTGCCTCTGATTATCACCAAAAACAACCATGATTCTTTCTTATCTTCCTCATCGAATGAACTGAAAATAATATAAGTGCAAATTAATTAATTGGAATGCTTCAGTTATAATTTGGCCTCTAAAATTAGTTGTGTTAAAGAGGAGCCTACATCGGATCAAAAAGAGTGTTAAAATGTCATAGTAATTTTGTGAATGTCACTCCCTTTTAAGTGCAGATGTATTTGCTTTATCAGCTTCCAGTGGATAAACACATCTTATGTATTTTACAATCTGTGGAGATGGATAAAAAAATGTATTCAAAATGTCTAATTAATTAAATTTTCCTGTCCTTTGTGTAATGATTTGATATAGTGTTAATTGAATTATTCACACCATCAAAAGTGTGAAGAAGAAAGGCTCAGCCAGTAAAATCTTACATATCTTTATTAGTATTCCTTTAGTGATTGGTTGTTTTTGCATATATATATGCTCTTTGGGAGAAAAACCTAATTGTACTAATAACTTTCTCCACACAAATATGATGTTTTCTCACAGGCTAGGTTAGCCTGAAATTGTCCCAAACACAAATGAGTTAAAACTTTTTCCCAGTTTGAGACATCACCATATTCAGGATGTCCCATGCTTGAAAAGGTCCATATAATCATAATGTGCTAGGATAATCTTAAATTATTAAATTTAAATTAATTTTGTGGTTTCTATACATGTTTTTAAAGTCCTATGAATTTACTTACCTCTTAAGGAAGATATGAAAAAACAATCAGTAATTACTTTACAGTACACTTTCAGTCTGACTCAATGACTGATTTTACCTGACTCAATGACCGATAACTAGGGATCACTGGCGAAATAGATCTCATGCCCTTGTAACCTTTAGACAAGGTAGAAAATTGTGGTTTGAGCGAGAGGTCAATCTCGAAGAGAAAACGTTATATTTTCTTTAAAATATTATTTTAATTTTTCTTAATTTAAAGTTACTTAAAAATGCAGTTTTCTTTTTTATTGTTTTAGATTAAGGACCTGGAACTTTTTTTTAATGAAATGTGCAGTTATGGTAGTACTACCTAATATCATCGCCTGTCATGGTATTGAGATTGTTCCTTACCAAATAATTTCAGTACTTTTCAACTCCAAGTCACATGATGAGTCATTTGCCCTTCCATCAGACTACTTAGCATCCATTGACTAAGATCTTCCACTTAAAGGTCTCCTTTATCTGTTAATTTGTCACTTGCCGGTCTTCTTTAAGCATCACCATTCAAGGTCTTCCTTCTCCATTGGACCCTTTCAAATTCTCTGTACCTCCTGAATATAACCAGTCATATGATGTGGATGATCATTATTCAAAGCAAATTTCATTTTTTCTAAGCATTAATCTTTTCTTAAACTATGTGCAAAAGTATATCTCAAAACTTTCTCTACTTCTCTTTAATTAATTTAGTTATTATAGTGCTTTAAAGTGCAGAAGAAAAAATATTTTTCTTAACAGAGCTTTAGATATTCAAGGTAGTTTTACAATGGGTATGTTTCCTGAGATAAGTAGAGCTTGGCTAACTGTTGAAAGTGATATATACTTATGGAACTTTGAAAATGGGTAAGTGTTTTTTTTTTTAATTTATTCGACTAAATTAAATTATATTGTTTTATTATTTATGTTTTATTATTTATTATTACATAAAATAATTAGAGGCTAGGGTAGTGTCTAATTATTTTGCAGCAACATTTACTAACCTAGAGGTATTTACTATGAGTTGTTATGGGGCCTCGGAGGAACAATCAATGAACAATAAGAGTCCATCAAAGTATATTCTTTTAAGTTTTTGTCCTTTATTTTGGTTAATTCTTAGGGATTTTTGTTCTGTTTTTTTCAGAAATCATTATTATTATTAAAAAACACCTTGACTAACTGTTCATAATTAATATTTAAAGAATATAAAAAAGTTAGAGTGTGGGAATGGAGAGTTTTTGACCATTGAGGTTATTAGTGAATTTTTTGGGGTTCAGTCAAGTTGGCTAAAAAAATATATTGGTAAAATTCTTGTGGAAGAAGTATTGGTAAATATGTCTGAGGACCGTGGAAGCCTACGTGAACATATTTTTTTAATTTTTTTTTCATCAACTTTGACTGAACCCCAACAAATTATTCTCTTATAAAGTGTTGGGTTTCTAAATGGTTAAGTTTCCATTAAAATAAAGAAAAAAAATGTTTAACTAATGTGCAATTTTTAACAAATTTTATTTTATTTAAAAAATATATTTGAAAGCTTCAAACAGTTTGTTTATCATAGCATATTTTTCTTAATGTTATATTTATAATGCCATGAGCTTGTTTATTATTATTTTCCTAAAATAATCTATTATTATTCAGTGGGGATGTAGCCTACTTTGATGGCCTCAGTGAACCAATTGTGAGTGTTGGTCTTGTATCTCCGAAGAAAGGAATTTTTCAAGCATTTATAAGTCATCTTCTTGTCCTTACTACTCCAATGGAAATAACAGTTTTGGGAGTCATTTTGGCTGTTCCTCCTGATAGTAAGTTGATACATATATTTTATTTATAAAGTATTTTCACAATTAATCTATTCTTCTAAGTCTAAAAGACCCTACCTTTTCCCCTTCTTGTAAGTATCTACACTTATATTCTGACTTTTACATTATCCTTTAAATATACCATGTTTTCCTCCCTTAGTGGCTTAATTACCACTAAGCAAAAGTAAATGGCAGGTGAAAAAAAAAAAAAAAATGTATGTGTTGTTTTAACCAATAGAAACATTATCCAGAAGCTGGGATCTTTGACATTTTTTTATTTTAAGTGATTCCTCCAAGAAAGTTAATAAGTTAATGATAGAAAATCCATGACTTTTAATAATTGAGATCGTAAATTTGAAGTAAAGAAGTTTGATAATCATGATGATAATTGTGGTAAAGTGATCCCACTTTTCATTATTAATTTGAATCGTTCCGGGAACCAGATAAATTCTTTTTTCTTTTTAAAATTTTTTCTGGCTCACGGTGCGATTCAAATTAATAATGAAATATGGGATTACTTTAACACAACTATCATCATGATTTGAATGTCAGGTAATGCCCCTTAGCCATACGAGAGCCTAATAAATATCTAGCAATTTTAGCTCCTCCCAGTACTAAGCCATATATTCGTCATACTTGGCATTCAGACCAATAATGAGGTGTGGGAACCTGAAATTATTCTCATCTACCTCGGTGGTGCAGTGGAGAGATAATCTAGTAAAGATTATTAGCAAAGAATTTTTAATTTTATACAAAAATATATATATTTTAGAATAGTTTTAGCATTGTCTGAAAGATAGTATCAGGCAAAACTGACAGTACAAAAAGACTATTAATTCAATATGCTCATAAGTTACCACAGTAGACTACTGGAAGGACTTAAAAGTAATCAAGGCTTCTGGCTGTTCTTGAAAATAAAATATACTATAGTTCTTCAAACTATCAAAACTTTTGAAAGACATCAGTTTCAGTAAAATCATGTCTTACTTCCTATATAATTTTGGATTTTATTATATGTTTGAAATTGATACTTTGGGCAGTAAATAAGATATTGAAGAAAGGATTAAATAAAGTAGTTAAGTTTTATATTCTTCTTTTCATTAATATTTATTAGTTAATGTACAGGCTGGAAATTTACTTCATTATTTATATATTGTTATAGAAAAAACTGGAGATGAACTTCAGCTAACACCAGATATTATTTATTCACTTCCAACTGATGGTGTACCAATGAATGTTGTAAGGGGTACAAAGCTTGGCAGAATTTTTCTTGGTGGTAGAGATGGCAACCTTTATGAACTTGTTTACCGAGTGAGTATACTTACTTCAATACTTTAATTTGTTTTTTTACTTGAATTTTTAAAGCTTATCTTACTTCAAGGTGATTGCAGATTCCTTAGATGTAGATTTTAGTGTTATGTGAATCTCCAATTACAATTACCAATTATATATATATATATAT
>KZ807551.1:137789-148754 GCA_000696205.2 Oncopeltus fasciatus
TTTTTTTTTACTGCTGTTTGTTTAATGTATGTTTTTAAAAACATCATGATAAATTGTGTGGTAGTAGGTTGTCTATAAGATTCACAAAGTTACATCAAAATTATTTGTAAAAAAAAGTCAATCACGTAGGAGCTGTACAATCTAAGCAGATGTTCTGTGTTTCATTAAATATGAATATAAATAAGAGTAAATGCAGAAATATAATTTATAAATTGAACTGAACAATGAGGGTAAAAGGTATTATCCTAAAACTTTGCTCTTGTCTTGCCAGGAAGAAAGAGAAGAGGAAGCACTCACCTATCATAGTTATATTGATAAATTTCTGCTTAATGAGCATTTTCATGAAATATCATAGATCATAAATGTTAGAAAATTACATTTTACTATGTTCTGTAAACTTTTTCGCTACCCAAATAATAACGATATATTATGATTATAAGTTTTGATCTTCCTCCGAACCACCCCCTTTCCCCTATCTGATTTCAACGAAAAATATATTCATACTAGGGTTTACAATGAAGGAAGAGCCATGTATCGAATTTGGTTTCTATATTTTAAAGATGGGAGGGGCAGCTCGACTTTCGAAATTGAATTTTAAACATGTATCATAATATGCATTTCTTTGAATATAAGTGTTTATGTAACATTTATATTCTTATATAAATTATGTTATAAAATTGAATATTAAAAATATTATAAAATTACATTTGTGCTCATTTTGTTTTATAAATTTTTTTTTGTAAAGTTAAAAAGAACAAAGAACAAATCCCCACTTCCCCCATTAATAAACACATCCAAAATTTTGCATTAAAAGGCTTAAATAAATTTGGTTTGATTGTTTATAAATTGTAGATGCTAGAGTATGTTTATTTCATTTATAAATATGTCCATAAAATGTATACAATTTTGAACAGGCCATATTTTTAGTTTCTCCAATGTAAGTCGGTGAAGATCTATAAAAAATTTTCAGTAGTAATTCTAACTTTGTATAATTCTAAGGAAGTTCTAATTAGCAATCTTTCTTTTATTTATGTGATCTATAAAATTATTTTAATGCTTTTGCACAAAATTTGTAAACATTTGAGAACAGAATCTCATAAGAAAACCATCCCTTTGTTGTTTTCTTCTTCCGCTTAATAGGATACCAGTTCTTCGTTTATAACTCTAAAATTTCTTTGTTGTTATCATTAATGGAGCTTAAGTGTATTTCAGTTATATAAACTGTAATGGGTGTATTTAGGATTATGTTTTCATTATTCTTAGTATCAAATTCTTTCAGAAATCCATGAAAACGCATTTCTTTGTGTTTTATTGTATTTATATTAGAAATGTTATCATCATTATTATGAGTAATGTAAATTTATTCTATTAATTATAATGATTTAATAAATTCATTTTTATCATGAGACTAAAAATATAAGAATGAATTATTTACCGTTTCTTCTTCCGGGTTGGACCATGTCAAATTGGTGTTATTTGCCGAGCTTTCGCACATCATGTGATGGCTTCTTCAGGGCTGAAAAGAGAATGAGGGTTGTAAAAGAGAGATTTTTAAAATCCAGGTGGTATATAATTACCATGTTTTATACACCAAGTGGTGTATAATTCCGACACAGTTCGGTTCTTGGGCGAAGCCTGCCTTCCCATTGGTTGATACTGTGTTCTGGCAGCTGGTCTCTGGAGTAGTCAGGTGGCTGGTCACTGATTGGTTGGATCCTCTTGTCAATTAGCACTGGTTTCCAGTTTTTGCTCAGTCTGTATCCGTCTTCTGTTGATATTTTTCGGATTCTTGGTTATTTCGATGGCTTCTCTGATGGTTCGCCGATAATAGTTGCTTTCCCGGGCCAGTATTGAAGCGTCTTCGAATTTGATGTGGTGGCAGGTGTTGGCGAAGTGTTCTGCTAGAGCTTACCTCTCTGTGCGTTCGTGTTTAATTTCTGCAATGTGTTCTTTGAGACTGTCCAACCTGGAAGAAGAAACGGTAAATACTTCTGACGACCGTCGAAGCCTACGTGAACAAAAATATAAGAATTACATTAATAATAGTAACAAAATTAAAAATTAATAATCTTACATTATTAGAGTTATTTTTATGTTAATTAATGTTAATATCGAAGTTGCTTCTCACTGAAGTTCAAATTACGCATGCATCCAGCAAGAATTTAAATGTTAATGAGTAATTACTTATATTCGGTACATATTGATTTTGCTGCTATTGATTTTCCTTTCCAATGTGCTTAATAACTCAATGACGTGTTATTCATGATGAAAAAATTTGTTCTATTTTCTAAAAGTCCTGTCATATTATTTCTCATTCTTTTCAGAGTTTTTGATTATCTGCTCAGTTTTGAATGTGCAAGCTACATGCCTTTTGTTTCATTACTTCTTTCATGCATTTACTTTATTCAAGCTTTTAGCTTGCAGAAAGCAAGCAGTATCAGGAGATCCTTTTATCCTTACATCCATACCATTTCCTTTCTTTTCTTTATTTGACTATTTTATTAAAGCAGATAACAATTGTGAGTATTCTTAATTTTTCTTTTGTTGAGAGAGAGAGAGAGAGAGAGAGAGAGAGAGAGAGAGAGAGAGAGAGAGAGAGAGAGAGAGAGAGAGAGAGAGAGAGAGAGAAAAGAAATGTCACTCAGGAGCTGCATAGACTAAGCAGATGTATTACGGATGAAAAGAATGACTCATTTAATCTTTCAAGCCTAGGAAAATAATAATAAAACGTTTTCATAACAATAACTACAATAAGGATGTTATGTATATTAAATTTGTGTCTTTCTCTAAACCATCCCTTTCACTCATACATTATCAACCGAAATTGATTTTATTTATCTATTTTTAAGAGAAAGACTAAATAACAAATTTACTATCTAAATTTAAAAAATAAAGATGCCTATCGAACTCTCTTAAATTCTTAATTCTAAGTTATTATCCTTAATGTATTTTTTTGTCAAATGTTATAGAATATAAATGTTAGAAAATGACTTTTTTTACTAATCATATTCCATATTTTTACTTTTTTTTTTTTTTTTTGCAGCATGCTGTAGTAAATTGCTTTATTTATTTGCAGTAAATATGCTGAAAGAAATTAAATATTTTGTACAAAATGTATGTTATAAATTGATGTAGTTTTAAGTTTTAAAAAAAAATATATCCCTCTACTATTCTATTCTATTAAGAGTTGGTAGAAGATTTATGTCTCAAGTCAATTTTATTCATAGTTTTTCCAGATATGAGATATATTATTTGTTCTCCCTAACAACATATTTAAAACAATAGAAAAAATGTTTTTGCAGCTATTGCAGGGCGATAGTGATGTATGGAGAGATCCCTGAGGGAGGTTTTTGGTCAAATTTCACTAAACTATGTTTAGTGAACTAGTGCAGTTTAGTTCTGCACTCTGAGATGTAACCATAGACCTAACCTCCCTTGGAGATCTCTCCAGACATTACTATCGCCCTTATGATGACATACAAGTTAATTCAAAACATCCGCAATATTAAAATAATAACTCAAAAATTTTGGAGTATTTTATTTTTCTGATCATGGTCAAACCCCTGACTAATTTCTCCAGCATAATACTCGACGGCCAACAAACCTCCAACCATGTTTAATTTAAATAGAAAATCTATATGATATAAATTTGTTTTGATAATCAATATCTTGGTTATTGGTCCTATTGATAGAAAATGGGTCTTCCAGATTTAGAATATCCTCATCATAGAACACATTACATCAAGGCACCATTTTTCAAAAAGAAAAATATACTTTGACTGAACCCCAACTAAAATCATCTTAGGATCAATTATTTATAGTTTCTTCTTTCATATTTTTAACATCTTCTTCCTTCAACTCCAATATTACGTATTCAGTTTTTAATCTGTGTCATAGATTGTAGCTTAATTTTTGTTATAATGATTTGACTAAAAATTGTAATTGGTTTTCTATAACCAATAACCAGCTTCTATAAGACTTCACTTATCTCCTCAGGGTTTTTAAACTGGTGCTAAAGAATAATGTTTGGCTTTATTAGTGCATTTGTCTACTTTAAATACGGTTGACAACACTTTCACAACATAAGATACAAACGGTGCCATGTTTTGTTAGTCAAATTTATAATTGTTTGTCTGATAATCTTAAAAAAAGAGTATTTCAAGTTTTGCAATTTAATAGTCATTTGAAAAGTCCTGCTACTTCCTGAAAATACCAACTTCTCTCCTACTGTCTGCTTCTGTTGTATGCCACTGCTGTGAGCTAGGGGAGGATTGGGAGAAATGGGGAGGATAGGATATAAGTGGAACTCAGTCAATTCTTTCATTGCAGCACCATTCACACATTCACTCAATTTAATTTACATATTTTAAACTCCAATGTCTTATTACTTTTGTTTCTAAAGTAAGTAAAATCCACTGAAAGCTTTTAGGGAATCACATGGTTCCAGTTAATCAAAAATTAAGTTCTTGTATAAATTTTCAGTTTGCCATTAAAAATTGTTTCACAAGCCATGCTTGCATCACTGCATCTACTGTTGCTGACTGTAGAGTGTGTGTGTTTAACATAAGCTGACACTTGGAAAAGAGCAATAGGAGGATTATATGGTAGCTTTGTCAGTGAAAATGTGAAGAATATAGTCTACTCCACTAAGTAATGTAATAATAATTAATATTTAATGTTTTTACAATATATTTTTAATTGTTCATTCAATCTTAAAATTTAAGGTAATTATAATCACATTTTCTGTTCTTAACGAGTAAATACATTGTATTTATAATTATCATGAGCAATCAATTTTGAATGTTTCATTGTTGTAGTTTTAAGCTTGAAGTCTATAAATAACTGAAAATGGTCATGAATTAGCAAATTTGCTTTAATAGGAAAACATTTGCCCCATTTTAATTTTTCTATTGAGATAAATAAAAACTATTCACTAATACATTGTAAAATTGTTCTTTTTATCCTCTTTATGTTTAATCTTTGTTTCTGGAAACTAATATTATATAGTTAATAAATTAATATAGAGGATATTTAGGCAATACTGTTTATATGAAGTGTACAATACTTAATACTTTTTGTAAAGAATAATAAGATTCTTACTAAATGTTGTGGTTGATCAACAGATAATTTTATTCAATCTCGTTTCTATTCGATTAAATTATTTTCCAGAAAGAAATGAGCTGGGGCGGTAAGAGAGCATGGAAAGTTAATCACACTAAAGGAGTCCTCTCATATCTAGTACCGAACTTTGTGTCCATTGCTCTGTCTGATTCGGATGCCATTTCTGACATAGCTATTGATGACTCCCGCAATGTTCTTTTCACTCTCTCAGAGAAAGGGTCTATTGAAGTTTTTGATTTGGGACCAAAGGGAGACGAAACTTCAAGAATAGCAACCTTGAGCTATTCTGTTATTGCGAGGACAACATTTGAAATGATGAGGTAAGTTTATTTTCTAAAATTAATCACATGGTTAAATATTTGACATTATGAGATACAAAATACCTAATTGATAAATGTCACTTTATTTTAATTTTTTTTAAATTAGAATTAAAATTAATTAATCAAAAATGTGTTGTTCAGGTACCGTAAATTAAGCAAATTCATCAGCATATATTTTTAAGTATTTTTATTAAAAATGTTAAAATGAGAATTAACCACTCTTAATATTTCAAGTTCTTATAACAAAGTAGATTAAAGAATATTTATTTTATTTCTATGAATTAAAAGGAATATATTGAGTTCAAGTGATAATTGTGAAAGTTTAAATGAAAAAAATAAAGTATAGCACATTTATAGCTTCCAAGATAAATCCCTGCTCCTAAACAAATACTGATCACTTTAATGCTATGCACTGAAAGAATTTCGACATTAAATTGAAGCGTATAGAACTTAAAAAAGTTGCTTAATCAAATACTAAAGCTTTACTGTCTGCCATTCCTGTTTACTCATTTAATGGTTAACAGAATTATTTTGAATAATTGGTATATATTTAATAAATATACAAAATTCTTTTTAAAAAAACAACACAATTTTATTTATTTTACAAAATTTAGATTCTTTAATTGTCTTGGCAAATATTTTATTAATAGTACTCATTTTCTCTTGCTAAAATAGTCACTCAATATCAATGGAGTATAAACTAAGGATAAAATTGATATTTATTTGTTATTTTCTCTTCTAAAAGTAAATATTTATTCATTCATAGAAAACATTCTGGACAAGTTGTATCTTAATACACTTTCTTAGTAATGGAGATTTTCAGTCATTAAGTTCAATTTTTTTTTCTTTGGGTCTAATTATGCCTGAAATTATTGAGTAAAATAAAATAATGTTAAATGCATTCCAAATAGATTAACTTTATTGGTAAAAGGGATGGGAATGAACTTTTGTATAGTAGATGCTACAAATGGCTTAGTAGCTCAGTCTCAGTAGGTTTCCAGCCACAGCGAAATGCTATTCTGCTGAACTTGCATACAAATGTAAACTGTAACTTTTTTCATTGGTGAGATAGAAGGCGATATTTTTAACTATCACTTTATTTCCTCAACAAAATAGCTCTCAGTATTTTGATTCTCTTTGTTTATTGTAGTTAAGAATTTAACTGGGTTCAGTTTTTATTTTTATTATAACACATTGATTAGTTGGTTAAAAATATTTTCATAGCATTTTACTTAAGAAAAATTTCCTATGTTAGTTGAATTCATTACCAGTTCTTATAACAATTAAAATCAGCAAAGAGGTAATAAATATCCATTCATTGAATGTATATTTATTTCTATTAAACAATTTATATTTTTCAGAATTTCTTTTATACTAATATTTTGAGTTTAACTGACCACTGAAGATATTAGTTTACTTAAGTTCACTTAAGAAATAATTATGTTAACCATAAATATATTAAGATAAAAAAAAGGTGTGATAATAAACCTCCATGATATGATTAAGGATATCTTTGCCGTTTTACTTACTACAGGGTTTTAGCAGGACCATTGGTACCAATACAATAGGTGTAAAATGTGATTTTCTAACACTTATGTTCCATAGCTTAAAAAAAATAGCTTATTAAGAAAGAAATTTATTAATGTAACTTTTCATTTCTTGGTTATTCTTTTCTCTTTTCTTTATCATTAAATATATAATATTTATAAAAATTACAGAAATTTACCAATGCCAGATATAACTCAAGTAGTGTGTCTGTGTCCTCTCGGTGAGCACGATTCTCCTCATATAGGATTAGTAGCAATCACTCAGACTGGATTCAGACTGTACATCACAGCAGGGTCACCTACTCGACCAACAACCCTTTCAATCCTCCACATAAGAGCACCATCAGGATATGCTCCTGGGACTATGGCAATGGCTCCTGCTGTTGTTACCAAAGGCCTTCACAAATCAGGTACTTCTTAATTATTTTTTCTATATATTTAATTTTCTTTATAAGAATTATACTATTCAATAAGATTTTAATGCTTTATAAAATAATTGCATCTCCTCAAGTTTCAAATGGATGCATATAAACCATGCCATTTAATGGACTTCAAATGTCTAGCCTCAGATAAGAAATAGCAAATTAGTTTGACTTGTGTTTTACACCAATTAACTTAACTGGACTGTAGAAACATTACTTTTAATCAGGAATATTCAACAATATAAATTTAAAACCTTAATATGAGTCATGAACATTTGATCCAGGTGGCAACACGTCCTCTCGTTTTCATGATAGGTAGCCCTGAATATGGCTTATTATGTAAGCCCAAACGTTGACAGTTAACGTATGTGTATATATATTTTTTTTAAACTTTTATTTATGTATTACAAATAAACAATATACAAACAAAAATAAAAACATTTTGTAATTTGATTACAATGAAAAGTAATGTCAATCACATGAGGAGAGAAGGTGACTAATGACACCACTCTCAAATTATTTACAGACTGTCCACAGGAGGTCACTGGGCCATCTTCGTTTGAGTCGACGGGGAGGGTTGTAGGGGTTGGAGTTAGAAGACAAGGTCTGTGCTAGTGGACCAGAATGTTATGGCAGTTTACTGTGAAAAAAGATGAAGCGGAAAGAAATGAGGTCTTGAGAACAAGGGATATTAAGATCATGGTAAAGGGATGAATTGGATGCGTAGTAGGGAGCATTTGCAATTATTCTGAGGGTTTTGGATTGAAAAGACTGGATTCATTGGATTGGAAGGCTTGGCGGCACCCCAAATTTCTACCCGTAAGTCCAGATTGGTGGTAATAAGGTTTTGTAAAGCATCAGTTTGTTTTCTATCGTAAGATTAGAGTTCTTATTCATGAATCTGTATAGAAGTCCATATCGCCGATTGAGTTCTTGTCTTTTAATTTTAGTATGTTCGCCCCATGTAAGTCAGGAGTCGAGATGGAACCCAAGGTTACGAAAGGAATTTGAATATGGTAAAGGAATATTGTTAAATTTCACAATTTCAGGGAAATATTTTTCCCAGTTGGAAATTAACTTAAGCAAAATGCGTCATTGGTTTTTATTCCCCATTTGCCACATTATTGTTTAATTTTTTTGTGGTGATCTTGTAGCTTTTTAGAAGCAGTTTTAATATCAGGATGGGAGGATAGGACACCTTTGTCATCCGCAAATGATGACATACTTCATTCACCATCCACTCTGATTAATATCTAAGACTTAAAAAAATTACAATATTAACATGGGCTAATGGAACCTTTGAATTTAGGGACTGTGGCTTGGGAACAGTTAGCATATCAGTAATCATGTTTTGCCAAATCATAATATAAATTGCCTCTGAAATTCCTCCATGCCTGTTAGTCACAAATGAGACCAATCGGTAATTATTATAAAAAATGTATTGTATTTTGTGTAATTCCATTGACTGTGATGAGGTTCTAAATTAGTATTTTAACAAAAATATTAATATAATATAAGAAAGATATCTTTGAATGTAATATTGAGAGTCAGGCAGAACCCCAAATTTTTAAAATATCAAAATCAAATTCAGTATTTAGGTTTGACTTTGCAAACCACAAAATTAATTGATTTTTTGGCTGATATAAGATTATGGGGAGGGGGTTTAGGAGGAGTGAAAGTTATTTATCTTTAATATATTTGTTATTTTTAATGTTATGAAAAGGAAATAGAATAGCATTGAAATTGAGAAGCTTTCTATTCTTTAACATTTGCTCAGCCTTGATCCAGCCTCAGTGATATCAACATTGCCTTCATTTCCTTTTTTGGTTTTGAGATCAAATTAATCACTTACTCTTATTTATATCCATCTTAAATTATGGGAAATCTGTTTAATTCAGCCATTTAAAGTGCTTTAATTTTTTTTTATCTAAGTTTGTGCTGGACATTAGTGGATGAAGGATTTTCTTTTAGTTTGGACTGAAGACCCTCTAATTAGGAAAGAAACATATGCTAGGGAGTGTCAGCATATGTTTCCTAATTATTAAACTCGTTTATATCCTCATTTATGTCCCATTTTTAGGTTTTATCTATTGTTATTCTACTATATTAGAATTATTCTTTTCATACATATTCTAATGTCATATAATATAATGCATCATACAGATAACTATAATATGATAGATTGCAGTCTATTATTTCTTCTACCTTTAGTTAACTGGTTTGTTTAGGTTAAATTTTATAAAACAGCATAAAAGCATTGGATACACTTACATGAGATAATTTCATAAATGAATTTATGTATAAAAAAAAGAAGGTATTATTGGGGGGGGGGGGGCATTTTTCACACTAAAATTCAATAACCCATCTTTCTACTGTACTAATTGAAGGCAAAGAGTCCTTATACACTTTAACATTCATTCATAAATTTCCTTTGCTTTTAATTTTAAACCTTTCAAAAATTAAAATGAAATCACTGCATGATACCTGATTTTTTCCATTGTAAAAAATACTGTGTCACTTCGATACTAAATGGCTTGTAAACAAAGAATGAGTTGACAGATTGAAATCAAACTTTACATACATTCATATGAAGAGTGTACCAACATAACAAATGTAAAGCTTAGACTAGTAGCAATGCCCTCTCTTATCAAACCACAAAACTTATTGAACAACCTAGTAAAATCTCAATAAATGTTTACTAATTTCTGAACTGGCATACAAAGTTTGGCTGTAACTACAGCCCTAGGTGCGTAAAATGTGGTGGCACACACCACAGTACTGTCTGCGAAAAGAGGAGAGAGGAACCAGCAACCTGTGCTCTCTGCGGGAAAAGCCACCCTGCTACCTACAGGGGCTGTGACATATATAAGAAGGTCAAGCAGAGGGTAATGAACCCTCAGGTGCCAAAACAACAACCTCCAACCAGGAACCCACGCCCCACTTCAAGGACCATCCAGTCTGGAATCTCCTACAGAGCCGCACTAAGTGGACAGGGAGCGACCCCACAATCGACCAACCAAGAGCCACAACCCAGGCTGAGATCGTTGCCACGGGGCAGACACCAACCTCAGATTCAACAGCCACAGGCGGACCAACCCAGACAAGAAGCAACTGCACCCAGTCCACTATATATTCACCAGAGCCCATCCCCGACTCAACCTTATATGGGCAAAGCGTAAAGCTCGAGCCCTGCTTCACAGGTTCAGGCATCCCTCAGACCGAAGGAAGTTCAACCAGCTATCCCGTCTCGTAAAACAAAAACTAGGTGATTTACGAAATAAGGCATTTAATGCCTACCTGTCAAGCCTCTCAGTAGGAGACAAATCCCTCTGGACTGCAACTCGCAGAATTCTGAAACACCATGAACCTTCCACCCCCTTGCGTCGAGAAGATGGCTCCTGGGCCTCTTCCGACAAAGACAAGGCCCAAATGTTTGCTCGACATCTAAGAGAAACATTTACTCCTCATCCAGATCCTAACAGTTTGTCCAATAATGCAGAGGTTGAGGATTCACTGGACACACCATTACCAATGTCCTTGCCGATTAGGGCAGTA
>KZ807551.1:149181-160860 GCA_000696205.2 Oncopeltus fasciatus
TCCTTCCAATCCAAAATCCTAAGAGTTATTGCAAATGCTCCATACTACGTCTCGAACTCTACCCTACATCAAGATTATAATATCCCATTCGTCCAAGACTTCATCTCCACTCGCTTCAAGCTCCTCCACTGTAAACTCCAATTTCACCCTAATCCATATGCCCACTCCCTGTCATCGGACTCCAACCCCTATGATCCACCCCGACGACTAAAAAGAAGATGGCCCCGTGACCTCCTGGGGACATAATCTGTAAATAAATTGAGAGTGGTGTCATTGGTCACCTTCTCTCCTCATATGATTGATATTGTATGTCATTTTTTTTCTCTAATTCATTGTGGTGATCAAATTACAAAATGTTTTTTTTTTAATTTAACAGATAAATAAATGTAATAAATAAATAAAAGTTTAAAAAAAAAAAAAAAAATTTCTGAACTCTTAGCTGATTTTTAAGATGTAAGTTTATTAGGGACCAGTCTACTGATCTTTTTCACCATCTCCATTGAGATCTTTTGATACACCACACTTCAAACAGAGGGCAAGTTTAGAGTACTTGTGGATGGATTTGATTCAACAGCTCCTGCTGAACCTCTTCAATATTCATTAATGGCCATTCAGAGCCCTTCTTCCTTTCCAACATCGTATCTTCACTGCTAAATTTTTCAAGTCTGCATTGTTCACTGGTAAAGTGAGATAACAATGGTATTACCCCCCTTCATATTTTTCATTCATAATTTTACTAGTAGTTTCAGCACAGGTGAAAGTTTTTTCCTTTAATGCCTTAAAATTTCAAGAATTTCGTGGAAGACTGCCATGTTTCTTCTATGAAAAAAAAAACTTAACTGTGGCTTTTTTTTTTTTTTTTCTTTTAAGAAATTTAATGGTATTTAACAAGCTACTTAGAGAATGCTCTGAAGTATTAAATACTATTAAAACATTAAGTCTTATCTTGAATTTGATAAAAGTCATTTTTTTCAATACATCCCATTATATTCGTATTTACTTGTACTTAACATATATTTGTGATTTAGATAGCGAAAAATACTTTTAAAAGTATACCACAAATTTAGTTGCCAACAGAGTAATTCAAATTCAAATGCTTGGTGCTTAGTAGCTTGAGTGTTATTGGCCTGGGAGAAAAATCTCAAAATGTCAGATCAGGCTTAAGGGTTTAGGGATTACATTTTCTAGGTTCAATGCTCACTGAGCCTAAAGATTTATCAGCATTGCTTCCTTAATGACAGGACTTTAAGGGAAGTAAATGCGGCAAAAACAAGCCAAAATATAACTTACATCTTGAATATAAAGCAAATTTATCAAAAAAAGAGATAGATATATCATAGATTAATATAACTATTTAAGATAAAATGAATCTCAGATTTTTGTTTTGTCAATTAACATATTATTGAACAAATAACTATTTTTCGTATTTTAAGGATCTTTCCTTCTATTACTGTTACTATAACTATTAATACATTTCATTTTCAGGAACATTTTTGATGGTAACTTCTGGAAGTGAGATGTTAGCTGATAAAATCTGGTGTTATACTTCAGATGGATTGTCTGTATTCCGACCTTCATATACAGAAACTATTTTCAATTATAATTTGGCCCCTGCTGTATCTCTTGGTAATTATGTAATTTTATTTTAATTAGATATTAATCAGGATACAAGAAACGGGAATTTAAATTGATGATTATGTTTTGAATTCGTTCTTACATTTAAAATTGGTTTTCTTAGCATAGTTTCTGGTATCTATTAAGTTTTTATTGCTTTTGATTAAATAGTGGCTTTTTTCATTTTATTATTTTTTGTACCATTGTGATCTATAAACTATTTCAATTATTTTTTTGGAAGTCTTTGGTCCTAAATCTGGAAATTTCATCTCATTGAGAACAAATAGTTCTGAAATTAATCTTCTATTATTTTTTCTTTTTTATAAATTGCATAGAATTTTAAAAATGAGTATATTAAATGGTCCCAAACTAGTTACTGTTTCCATGGGGCAGACTTTTGATTTATTGGGTATTTTCCAGTCTCAGTATTTTTCTACAAAAGTGGTACTCCATTTTCTTTGAAATTGTTTGAAAATGAAAAGTTTCATTCTATTTTTAAAGGAGGTAGGAAAAAAAGGAATTACAAAGAAACTGATATTTTTCAATGCTCTTGGATTTGTGCATGGTTCAATCAACCCAGTTAACTTATCTGACCAATAATTGTTTGCAGAGTGAAAAAAAAAAAACAAAAAACTTTGGACCATTTTAATTTATCAACATTTAGCTAATAATTCTGGTCTGTTATATTCTTTTCAGCTAAGATGAAATAAATCATTAAGATAGACGAATATGGATAATTATAGAAAATTTGTTTTAGTATATTATAGTTTTGCATAAAAAAGCAAATTTGTTAAATACTTTGTTTTCTGTTATGAGACATCCGATAAACTGACATCAATATGTAGACAGCTTGAGTGTTGTTGTTCACGTAGGCTTCGTCGGCCGTCAGATGTATTTACCATTTCATCTTCTGGGTTGGACATCACATGATGTGCGAAAGCTCGGCAAATAAGAACAATTTGACTCGGTCCAACCCGGAAGATGAAATGGTAAATACAGCTTGAGTGTTGTCAGAGACATGTAGTGGAGAACAAGAATGGACAGTAAGAACTATTTTTTCTTTTGTTCTAGAACATATTTTGTATAATTGATTGATGCTGATTGAAGTTAGAAAATAAGGGTATGCTTTTTGAATGAGAACATTATATAATCCAATTACCTCTAATATTTCACTGATAAAGTAAGAAGTCTACTACTTAGCAGATTCCAATAATATATTCTATTTTTTAAATTAAATTGTTTCTTGTGTATAAATAATAATAATTCTTCATTATTAACATCAACACTTATGTCATAAAGAGCATAACACAAATACAATGTCTGTCACAATAAACTCTTCTATTTATAAGGTTGTGTTATTTTAATTTAAAATAAAACCAATTGTATTAATAAGGTAAATAATAACTAATAAGATAATTGTACATTCCTGCTTTTATTTTACAAGATTTAGAGTAATCTCTTTTTTAATGTTGCAGGTGAAGCTCGCACAAATATAAACTTAGCTGAATTTGGACTGCAAGGTCACATTTTTGTCTACCAGCAAAACTATCCACAAGACAGATTTATTATTTTAACCCAACAGGTGAATCCTATATGATTAATTTGAAATCCTTATTATCTTAGTTTTGCTTAGGGAAAATCTGGGATTGAAGACTCTTGGTTCCTCTGTTAATATAATTTTTATTTTTTCATCAGGTCATTTTTTCAGTGGGTCATATTGAATTATATCATTTCTTTATGTTTTTCTCCCATAAGGTTTAAATCTAAGTTTTTTTTTTTTTTTGTTTTGTTTAGGCTTGTTATTAACAAAAGAAATATCTTAGATGTAATTTTATTTATAAAGAAAAAAACTTGTGCTTCTTGTTGAAATTGGGTAGAAAAGATTGCTAATTTTATGACTGAATAAAGAACCATTTAAAATTTTATCGTACCATATGAGAGGCATGGTTCTGACCTACTTCAGAGGTCAGCATAAAATAAAAAAATTGAAGTTTTTACTTTTCCAAATTCATTCAATTTCATCTATACTATAATTTTTTAAAAACAGAATTTTGTTTTAGGGTGCTGACATTTATGAGAAAATGAGGCCTGTGGATATATTTAGTGAACTGCTGAGAGAGAGAGGTGGTCCTGATGGCAACGAAGTGAAGAGCTTCTTCACAAACCAAGGACCTGACCAAGTTTGTGCCATGGCCCTCATACTTGCTTGCAATATTTCTTCCTTCAATGAACAGGTATTAATTCAAATTTGGCAACTGTTTTAATTTTGCCAAATGGTTTTAAAATTAATTGGCAATTCATAAACCTGTTTACAACTTCCATAAATTATTACTTAATTCAAAGGAGCAAATGTTTGTTTAAAGTAAAGCTAGCTTCAATGGAAAACTAATTTAGTCCATAAAATTAATATTTGTTGCCAGAATGAACTATTTTCCATTTGGAACTATGCTGATCAGCTTTAAATCAGTAATTATATGTAATAATGATCTACTAAGCTTCTTTTTTTTAAATAAAAATCAATATCTGCATCAATTTTTTGTAACTTGACCAGACTAATAGTTCCTACACAAAGTAGATGTACCTTAATTTAAAATTAATATATATTTTTGTGTGGAAATGTTTTTTTGTCAGTCACCTAAGCAATATTTTGGCATAGAAAATTTTCAAGTTATATGTGGTGAACCTCCTTCATAAGTTTAATCTTTCATGTTATCAACTTGAAAATTGTCTAAGCCAATAAAATTAAAGAGAACCAGTCCCGCAACAGGTCATATAGGCCCAGGTGGAAAAACATGTGAAGGATGTATTTATTCTTGACCCACTGCACGCTAGAGAAGGCCTGTGGTCAGTGCACCGTTGGACTTAAAACTACCTTTAAACAATTAGCTGGAAGCTATAAGATATTATGGTAAAATACTTTATTTTGCAGCCATATTTGTACTTTTTAATGTGGTTTCAGCTATCTGAGTGGGCAACACGAGCATTCTTCCTATATGGAGGAGAGCCAAGGTACACGCTCCAGCCAGTACCCCAGTCACCTCCCCTTCAATCACCTCCACAAATGAGCACTCTCCAACAGACTCTCTTACATCAAACATTGCCTCCAGGTAATTTATGCATTATTAAAAATATGTATTATAACTTAGCTTTATTATCTCTATATCCATAAAAATTAATAAAAAAATTATTTTATAAGTTTTTTGATAGTTTATAAGAATCTGCCTTCTTCTGGAAGCTATAGGCTACATGAATGATTCATGCTTGAAGGATATCTTGCTCAGGGATTGGGCTTTTTAAAAATTTCCTTCGATCCCTGAGCTTAATTTTTTTTTTTTTTTTTTTTTTTTTAGCCAAGTAAATTTATTACTAAGAATGTTAACTTAAAAAAAACAGATTTCTTCTAAACTTCCAAGAATTAGTCACTGGCCCATTTCAGAATGATCACTCCCTATTATTATTTATGATAGCATCTGCATAGAATAGAATTTGTTGTACACGCCTATTTAGAAACTCTGGAGTTTACGAATCATCTCCTAATTTGGAGAATGTAAAGCTATCTTTACTTCTTCCAAAATTAGTGTGACCAAACTTAACTGAAGTGCCAGGACTAAGATGCCCACGTGCATGCGTTTGTATTCTGTTAAGGTCCAACATACCAATTTTAACCTGAAAAATATTTCTTCCTCAAATACTTGAGACTTGTCAAAGAACGAAATAATAGGAAAATATATATTGTCAGGATTATTGGCAAAGATCTGAACCTTTTCTCATGGGTAAAGAAGTTAAGCAAGATAACAATCTTAGCCCACTTTTATTCATAACTTTCAGATATGAGATTCTAAAACTAGAATGTTAAAGGAAGAAAAGACGAACTGTGAGCAAATTGGAATAGGAGAATAGTCTTTGCTTAAGCAATATTTGCAGATGATATTGTTCTCATTGCTGTCACAAATGAAGACCTACAGGTAGCAGTAACTATAGAGAAAGCTTAGCTGAAAACAAAATCCTGCTCAGAACCACAGTCCCCTCTTCCCATGGCAAGGCATGCTCAGAGTCATTTAATGAGTTTTAATGACATTTTTCAAGTTCAAGTGATTGAACAACTTCCCGACACGCCTTCAGATTTGCTACTAAAGACGAGAGAGTGCCCTAATATATCCACATTCTCATAGCCTCTTTAAGACCCAGCATCAATTGCCATTAATAAGAGGATTAAGGAAAACCTTAATTAGGCCTTCCCCTCCCTTTGACTCCCTTCCGCAACACCACACAGTCTCTCTTCAATTCTCACTTACAAAGGGCGAGGTTCCCCAAAAATTTTGCTCCTTGTGATTTTTTCTTTTCGTGTGTGCACTGCACTCTCCTATCCCTCCTGTTCTTGATATATATATATTCTTTATTTTGTTAATTTAATTTAATTTATCATCTTGTTCCCAGATATTATGTCTGTATCATTTAAAATTTGCAATACAGGTTTCAGACCAAGCACAGTGAGCACACCACTTGGCGAGAGACAGGCGCCTAGAAGTATTGAAGCAACCTACTGTGTCTCATTCTCATCGAAGCATAACGGCCTTTACCTGTACCTCGGCCGCCTCCTCAGACCTATTTGGAACAAGAAACTAGTCTCTCTCTTTCAAGACTCTAATAGAAAGCTTGTAGTATGCAAATTTTGGTATCATTAATTTGAATTAAATCACTATTTAAAGTGATATAATATTACCATCTTTTAGCATAATTATTATAATTTATTACATATATTTAAAATTAGTGTTGGAAGTAATTGGAAGTATCAATATATCTAGACCACAAGAGATTTTTCTTTTTGTGGTATCATTTTATTCTTAGTCACTATATTGTTTTTGTGAGAAATTAATCAGGGTTTCGCCCAGGTCAGAAAAATAAAATACTTTAAAACTATTGGGTAATTATTTTATTTGATTATTGTCAATGTTTCGACTTGTAAGTCATCATCAGGGCTGAAATATAATACTCTTCTAAAAATTTTAGATTGGAATGAAAAGACAAAAGATGTGGTATGCTATAAGACAAGAAATGATCTACTATTTTATCTATCTATCTACTCAGCCCTGATGATGACATGATGACACAAGTTAGGTCAAAACATTGACAATAATAAAATAAAATAATTACCAATAATTTTAAAGTATTTTAACCTGGCCGAATTTCTGAATAATTTCTCACACGTAATAATCGATGGCCAACTAACTAACCATGTATTATTGTTCTTATGAGTAGGTTAGGGCTGCAACCCGCCTATGCTTATCTTAATCTATAGGGTTTATTGTGACAAAGTCTCCATTCAGTCATCCCAAGGAAGACTGAGGTTCTTAATAGACTTAAAAATCTGTGGGATCAGCTCCTGCATCTATGTCAGAACTTATTATTTCCCTTATTAGATTATTTTAGTTGGGGTTCGGTCAAGGTAGATCCAAAAAATAAATTTTTTTTTGAAAAAGTATATTTTTTTAAAAGATTATCTGCCAACATTTCAGCTTACATTGTAAGCCATCTTCAGGGCTACCTATCATGAAGACAAGAGAGGACGTCCTGTCTCTCAGTCATGGAAATGTGAACTTAGGGAAGGACATCCTCTCTCATCTTCATGATAGGCAGCCTTGAAGATGACTTCAGTTTGAAGTCAAAACGTTGGCAGATAATTTTTTTTAAGAATAAACTTTTTTAAATTTTTATCTTTTTTTTTTTTTTTTTTTTTTTTTTTTNAACTTTAATAATTTTTTTTTTGGATCTACCTTGACCGAACCCCAACTAAAGTCATCTAATTACAATATCTACAGTCAAAAAACCTTCATTCGAACTTATTATTTCCCGTTCTAAAATTTTGTCTGTTAGATATAGATTCAAATATACTCTGCAGTACATCTTCCTCCAAGCATAATCCACAGGTTGAGTTCTCTACAACCCCCATTACATATTATTAAGGTGATATTTGAGATGACAATGCCCTGTGAGATATGGTACCTAAAGTCTCAACTCCATGTGTGTCAGATTTGCTAATTTCTAACATTTTATCTCAGGATTTGATAAATGCTTTGGAGTGTCACAATTCTGGTTTGTGTAGCCAGCATAAATCCTCAGAATTCCACTTTGTACGAATATTTCGAATAGAATTCCCCTCGTAATGAATATTTTAGGCACTCTGCAGAAGAGTTAGTGAGTCTTCTTATTGTGTCTTGAGCTCCTTTATTAGCTACATTCAAGCATGTCTACTGCACTGTTGCTCAAACCAGTTGAGAATATTAATTTTTAGTATTAGATGGTTTTTTTTTTTTTTGTTGGGGTTCGGTCAAGGTAGATCCAGGTGGGAGGTAAGGGGCGGTAGATATGAAGGAAGAGTGGCCTGTTTCATTTTTGCTATGGAATGTCTTGTCAGGGAGTGTGAGTGATCTGTAGATAAGGTTTTTGGCCACATTTATTTTTTGATGATGAGGGTGAGATGAGTTAAAGTGGAGGAGATGACCTAAGTACGTATGCTTGCTGTACCAATCAGTGCAGATAGAACCGTTGGTGTTACAGATAATAAGGGTGTCAGGGAAGGGGAGTTGTTTGTCCGACTCAATTTCAATGGTAAATTTGAGATGAGGGTGGTATGAGTTAAATGCAGTAAGGATCTGGGGGATTTTAACCCTTAATGATCTTGACTCTATCCTTCCACCCTTTCACAAAGACATTTTCTTCCTTAAAACATTTGTTGACGACCTATTCCTCATTCTCAATCCAAGACATTCCATGGCCAAAATATTAAATGTGTAAGTGATATCCTCCTCTCTAATGGTTTTCCTACTCACACCATTAAAAAACTTGTGCAAGAATTCTTTATTTCCACTTCTCTAACTATGCCCCTCCCCTAAAATAACGACCTCATTTTTGTTCTCTCCTTTATATTGCAAGACTTTCTGAAAATATTAAGGAATCTCTCAGAAAAACTTTCCCTAGCCTTAAGCTTGCTTTTTTCACTAACAACAAACTAAAATCCATTTACACCATCCTTAAAGACCCCATCCCCCTTCCTAACAGAACTAATGTCGTCTACAAAATTCCTTGTTCCACTCCTAATTACTACGGTTCTTACATTGGACAAACTAAAAACACTATTTCTTGTAGAATTAATAATCATAAAAATGACATAAAGGTAAAACTAATAAAACTGCCCTCACAAAACATGTTTTTAATGGAAATCACATATTTGACTTTGAGAACATTACCATCTTTCCACTGAACTCAAATGAACACAAATGCTTCCTATCTGAAACCGTTCACATAAACTCACAACACAATCCAGTTAACGACAGAACTGACATAGAACAAATTTCTTCCACTTATTCAAAAACTTTCAATATTCTAAAAAGCCATTAGCCCTGCTTCAAAATAAACCTTTCAAGCATTTTTCCTAGTTCCAAAAGTTACTTATCCACAATAATACACTTCCTTTCTCCTTTGTCCTTTTATTGCCCCTTTTGAAACAGGCCACTCTTCCTTTGTACCTACCGCCTCTTACCCCCCAACCTTCCACCACCCATGGTGTCCTAAAAAAAAAATTTTTTTTACCCTCAGTCATGAAAATGTGAACCTAGGGACAGGACGTCCCCTCTCGTCTTCATGTTAGGTATGTGTGGTTAATTGTTTTTGTGCTGAATTCTTCTACATATACTATATTCACACTTTTGATGTCACATTAAATTTATTTATGGTAATTCTATATTATAATATTGTAAATCATTTATTTTCATTTTTATTTGTATTTCAACAGCCCTTAAGATGGCTTACAATGTAAGCCGAAATGTTGGCAGATAACCTTTTAAAAAACATATTTTTAAATTTGTATTTTATGGATCTACATTGACCGAACCCCAACAAAAAAAACATCTAATAATAATATCTACGGTCAATAATACTCTCCATTTGAATTAGTTTTTAGTTTTTCCCCAGGTTATTCCTTTTGGGCATTCAGTCGTAATTGACTCCAATAAAGTTCAGTCCCTTATATTTGCTGAGGATCCTAATATGCCTGTTCAGACAGCATTGCCTCCACATTCTCCATCCCTCCCCCCTTTGGGTGCTCAACATATCCTTTTTATAGAAATATGTGTAAATATTTATGGTGCTGATAACCTCAGTAGTTGAGCGCCGTGAATCCCCAATAAACAAACAAACAATATGTGTAAAGATGTGAGGCCTAACAACAACAAAGGATTCTGTGGGATATGTTCTCTTAGTACCGGTGATATCCAGCCAAACAAGCTTGCTTTTTTTTAATTTTTCTAAATTGCTTTGACATATCTACTGCCCCCTTTTTCTATCCTTTGTTTGGTGACCAAAGACTTGCCACCCATTTTTTTTCAAATCCAGATGCCTATAATAATTCTGTACAGCAATATCATAGTTGGAGTTTTATGTCAATCCTTACCCAGGAAGATTCCAGATATTCTCCTGCAGTATTTCTATCTCTTTACCTTAAACACAGGGGATTTTATTTCTAGCCTTTTCTTCTTTGTGAAAGTCATAATCATGCATTGATAAGAGAATAGCAGTACATAATATTGTGCCAATCTTTCATCATCCAGGACAACTAATTATATAAATTAGGATAACTAATTACATAAACTTAAGAATGAATTTGACTTGATGCTAAGTTTATGGCCTAGTGCATTATTTCAAAAACTTTGATGTATTTGCCTTGAGGACTCGAAAGAAGTGAATTAGCAACAAGGGACAGAAGAGGAGAAAGTACAGTGTGGGCAGCCTTGCCTCAAACTCAACAAACACTCTCATCCTTCAGTTTTATGCATTCCTTTTACTTATTCGCACAGGTGGTGACTTGCCCCTTTATTTTATATAGCTATTTCTGTGACATCATGCTAGATAGAATTTTAAAAAGTATCTTCTATATAAAAAAATGCACGTAGAGCTATATTCCCCCATTTCAAGATATGACCTTTTTGACTTTAAAGTACAATTATTATATTTTAGTTGGGGTTCGATCAAGGTAGAAGCACAATCTTTCACTGTGGGCTTTCCTGCTTGATAGTTAAACTGCATTTTATGAAGACGAGTTTTAGAGAGTTCTTATATAAATGTCAAAAACTTTTTCCATAGTTTTGAGAATATTTAACAATAGAAAGGTCTGTTAAAATGCCTTGATGTCACTCGCTTCCCTTTTGTCTCCTTTAGTAAAAAACACCTTTTTAGTAAGGTATAATCTTGTTTTCTACTTTTGATAAGTCCTGGAAGTATAACTCAGAGCAGCATAACTAGCTTTGAAGATTCTATGAAGGGCTTCTGTAAGTTTACTTTTTTCATGAATCAAACACAATTGTAAAATACCATCATCCCTGAAAGACTTGTATGGCTTTGGGCTTATTGCCTATTGTTACCTTCTCTTGGGTGAATATCGTTTCAGATCTTTTATGGCTTCCTCACCACTACTTTGCTTGGTACAGACAAGTATATATAATCAACATTTAATTGGCTCCAGATCTGATCTATTTAAAGAATTATAAATTTTTTATTAACTTCTCTTTAAAGAATATTATAACCATTCTGTCAACTCCAGTTGTCCAATCAATTATCGTAGAATTAAAATTTTTGTTGAAGTCATGAAAGCCTCAGTTGTAATGATTGGAAAAGTAGATAAGTGACCCCACTCATGTTTAGAGGCTAGGGCTAAGTGCTGTGTGAATGAGATGCATTGTGGGATTTGATAGCAGCAGTCTGGTGACTGCTTTCATTCCCCTCTCCCTAGATTTTTTTTCTCATTACTCACAGCTAGTTAAGTTATCCTGAAACTCAAATAGAACTCAAAATGCCTTAAATGGACCATCATTAATTAACTGTAATATTTTTTTAAATATTTCAAATATTTCCTTACTGTTCTTCAATAAAGTCAGTTTATCTTACTTTTGCAGCTTGAATCATACCCAAAGCTGTAAACTTATAACAATCTAATAAGGGCTCTTCTTTTAAAAAAAATATATATTATCTAAATTAATTATATAAATGTATATATATTCATTTTATTTTATT
>KZ807551.1:194095-208045 GCA_000696205.2 Oncopeltus fasciatus
CTCTAATATCACATTGTGTGGTGTGTATATATATATATATATACACATAGAGAGAGAGAGAGAGAGAGAGAAAATGAAACACTCATGGCTGTGATATATAGTAATCTAGAACAGGTGGGATAGAGAGTGCAGTGCACACACAAAAAGGAAACATCACAAGGAGTGAAATTTTCGGGGATCTCTCACCCTTCATTGGTGAGGAGTAAAGAGAGTCCATTATATATGTATATATATGATTAGAGATTTTACTTTTACTAAAACCCCCACTCCTCATAACCCAATATCAAAAATTACTATCTAAAAATTTTAATAATAAAAATATATTATGGATACTGAGTTTCAGTGAGACAAAAGAAATATTAATCAATTACAAAAGAATTTTTGAATGGGACACAATACTGAAAAGTAAGAAATAAAGTTTCAATAATTGTCATTAACAAAATTAAACTTTAAAAAACCATAATTCTATGATTGATAAATAAAATTCTAATTGGTGAAAGTGTAATTTCAAATACTTCAATATGAGTTGGTTCCATAGAAACACAGGATCTACCCATTTCTTTTAAGAATTTCAAAAGTGATTTAGCGTTGGAGAAAATTCATATATATATATATGTGTGTGTGTGTGTATATATATATATAAATTATAATGTTGTTATAATTTATTTTCCATTTTCAAGGTAAACAAAAAAGAAAAGAAAATTACAAGATGAGGGGAAATAATATAGGTACATATTATTTTATTTCATGTACTTTCTAAATAGCATAGCTAAAACTTTATTCAAACATAAAAAATAATGTAAATTATTTCACAGTAGTTTATTTTCTTAAAAATGTATATTTTTTAAGAAAAATGCATTTTCAGCACTGATAAATCACTTTTTAAAAATGCTGCAAAATATTCCACAATAGTTTATTTCTTACTTATTTGAAAATCTATTTTACTAAGCATTTTTCTCTGATGTTTTATAGAAATAATAAAAAACTTAATAAAATTACTAGAATAGAAATTTATAATAATTTCTTTAAGGTACAAAAATTAGAGATACATCTAAGACCATAGGAATAAATTCTTTTCGTGTTTGTTAAGGAGATAAAATCCTGAGGTCAATAAATATAGCCATCTAGCCAGATTTTAACACTACATTTAACTTCTTAAAAATGTTGTGATTATTTCTACATTTAATTAGATAGATCACACAGGCAAGGCACGTACATATCTTGAACATAAAACACCATATTTTGAGTGTATTTTGATTTTTTCATGTCAATTACAATAGTATCATTTCTAACTTGATTTTTTTTTTTTAATCTGAGCAGCTCAAGAGTTCTTAAGAAAACATACCCTTATTGAAGAGTTCAAAATTACAGCATTGAGCATTTTGAGAAACCTTTTTGGTGAATTTCTACTAAAATATCAACTAATATTTTTATTTAAAAAGGTACCTGTTAATGTTTTTGGGTAGTTTGTCATACTCCTCTTCAAGTTGAGAAATGATTCCTCTCTTTCCTATGAGCTGTTTATTCAGCTCCTCAATCTTAGTCTTTAATCGTTTAACTTTGTTATATTCTTCAGCATTTTGGTTCTAAAAAGTAAAATCTAATTAAGATACTGCGGGAAGAGTGTGGGTCATCAAATTAAATTTCAAATATTCCTTTCATTTCAAAAGCCAATTTTAAAAATTATATTAAAAGTTTAACACTTGATCAAGATACAAATTGCAGTAAACAACTATGAATATTCATCTATATGAATAAATTTAATATATGAAAATAATAAAATTCAAATATTAATACAAAATTTTTTATTATGGAGATCAGTATCCACAATTAGTTACGGACAATCAATTAAGACTATTCACTGCTCAGTATATGCTCTCTCTCTCTCTCTGTTGCAGTCTTGGAGGGCTTATATTTATGTTAGTGTGCATTAGGGCCAAAACCTCAAGGGAGAGTTCGTCTGAAATTTTCAGAAAGATTCTTGCCAACTGAGAAAGTCTCTAACAGACTAATACCATCTTATTCCAATTTTGATGACCCTGCCAGGTGCCTCAGACATCTGATATTTAGTCAGACACAAGTTGTTTTGTTCATTCTTTCTTATTTGAAGTTGCAGCACCTTTAAGTATCATATTTTAAAATTAAAATGATTGATTTTTGACATGGATTAAATAGTTTCATAAAGATTTCTGAATCAGATTGTAGTAAATAATGATGGTGCTCATATATTTGTTGGGAAACATTCGATCATGATACCTTATTACTTTAGCCTCCCTATGCATCCTCTGCAACTCAGTATTTGTTCTCTTTTTCCAGAGTTCATCAATCCTAACAGATCAAAAGACTTTTCTAAGTATATCCCTCTCAAAAGTAAGACCTCATTTTCTACAGCCTTACTTAAAGCCAATGTTTCCATTACATATGTGGGGATAATATAAACATATTTTAGAGAAAGCTTAGTATATAAACATCTCTTATAGAATGTTAAGTATATAATTTAATTTGAAATATGTTTGCCCAAATCTAAGGAGACAATGTTATTTGGGCTAAAAATGTATGTGATGTGACCCAAAAACTTTTTTGTTTACTAATCAGTTTTACTTCAGTTCCCAAGACCGAATTCCAGACTAACCTCTCCTCATACTAGGTCAACTAGTTACCTCCAAATTAAAATGTAAATTGTTTCACAAATGTATAAAATTCACAGTATTTGAACTAGAGAGAAGAAGCTAGCCTCTGCATAGCAGACCTAAGTTAATAATTACATGCGAAACTATTTACAAAAAAAAATGCACATAAATAATAAATATTTACAATTATTATTTTTTACTATACTGTCTAGTGATGAGCATTTAAAAAAAAATACTTCTAGAAAAGTTCTCTTAGCCACTGCCTTTTACGGTGACAGGGAGGATGTGCAGGATGGGTTTCAGGCTTTGACAGAGTGGGTTAGGGTGAGTGGATAATTTGTAATGAAATTTAAAGAAACAGGATATGGCAAGTTCGTAAACTGTTGGGATCTGCACAGATCATTGTGGATGGTAGTATTTGTTACAAAATAAGGAGCTTTGAGGATATACCGGAGAACTTTGGATTGAAGGATTGGATACTATTGAGGTAGGATTGTTTGGCTGAACCTCAAAGTTCAAGTCCAGATAGGTTTCATAAGTATTAATTTGTGTAATACAAATTTTTTTCAATGGTAAGTTTCGAATTAGGTCCTAATAGTCATCTAAGTAGTCTGTATTGTTTGTTTAGTTCAATTCTTTTTACTTTTGTGTGTAGGATCCAGGTAAGTCCACTGTCCAGGTGAAAACCAAGATAGCGAATTTCATTTAAAAATACATGATTAAGAGAAACAGGTGGACAAAGTTGCTAAGACAATGAATTTACTTATGGAGACATTTACTTTTATTTTCCATAAATGCAGCCATTTTTTTATATGGAGGAGATGAGTTTGTAGATTCTGGGAAACTGCATTCGTTTCGGAGGAAAAGGAAGGTATTGCTTCAACAAAAGTGGTTATTATGGTTTCAGGATCTGGTGGAATATCGGATGTAAAAAATTGAAAAAAAAAAAAAAGTAGAGGACCAAGGATACTTTATTAAGGTACAACTGCAGTAACAGGACAAGAGGAAAATTTGACTGAGTATATTTGAATATGGCAGGATTTTTGAAAGAGGTAGGACCTAAGGTAGGTCAAGGGTAGGAAGCTATTCAGCTTAAAGAGGAGGCCAGGGGAATAAATTCTATCTAGAACCCGAGCTACATCCCGAAAGACACTGCACAGGATTCCTTATGCTCAAGAGTACCAGGAATGGTATCTACGACCCGGAAAGCTTGCTGGGTGGTGAAATGCTTTTTGTTTTTGGAAGGTTTGTTCGGTTTCACTATAATGCTAGAATGTTTTATACATAAACTAATACAAAAAAAATGTTTAATTAAGGAAAAATACTTACTTCTTTGTGTGCCATTTGACTTTTAATAGAAATAAAATTTTCTATGAGAGGTTTTCTATATGATTCCCATTTACCAGCTAGAGAAAGTATTCTCTCTGACAATGTTTTTACAGACTGCTGAAGTTCTTCCAATTTTTTTTCAGATTCAGGAAGCATTGAAAAAGCTTTTTCATGAATAGTTTTCTCCTTAAATCTTTCACTTGCTAATTTAACTTCCTTTTCACATTCTTCAGAAATCTGCATCCAATTAATTAAATTATTCTGATTAATACCATTCATAAACTTGTATTATTTCCTAAGAATAATAAATAAATACCAAATAAAGATATGTTACTTTCTTTTAAAAAAATACTTAGTACTTATATTTTTTAATATATATTGTACAGAAGAAAATCTCTGTGTTTGATTTAATTTTTCTGTAGGCTAAATTCTACAGAATTGTTGACTTATTTGAAATATGCTGAGACTCAGCTAACTATGACAGCCTCATTGCCTTTCTTTCTTGTACTGAAAAATGGTATGAAACATAGCTTTTTTTTTGCTCAATAAATCATTTATCATTGAGAATTTTATAGTTTTTAAGATAACTTAACAAAGATGCCAAACCATTTTCATCACATGAAAGCCTTTCAGACGAACAGCAATGATACCCTTAAAAGAATTTCACCTGTCATTAATTGGAGTTCTGAGTTACATTATGGTAGGGAATGAGCTTATTGAACTTTATATACTGTATAGACTCACAGCACCAATAAAACACAAGCGTTCTTACATATGGAAGTGTAGCAAAATCACATTTTAAAAAATAATAAAATGTAAATACAAGCTCATATAAGACTTGTCAAAAATATCTTCAACCTCCAACTCCCCAGAAATTCACTTTAGTAAAAAAAGATTTTATACATGGAGGTCCTTCAACGGGCTGGAGGTTGAATTAAGACTATAGACTGGAAGGTACTTGAAAAGAACTTAGAAGCTCTTCAAGTTAACTCAACTGAAGCTTCATAGTTATAAGGCTAAGCGGTGGATTCAATAATTCAAGATTTTATTAAACTAATTGAATTAACTATGGAGAAGAACACTATTCCTTCAAGAACTGGTAACTGGATGTAACCATGCTGTTTTCCTTGCACAATGTTCCTTTAATTAATTTTTCAAATGAGGATCCTGTTCCTAGGTCTTTACACTACATAATGATCCTAAAGCCAAAAATAGGCTACAGATGAAAGTGATGTATAATATTGAGTTCATATGAATTAATTCCATTTTAATAATATTGTACTCCCCTTTCTCAGATATTAGAATAGCAACAGCACCATGAACAAGAAAATTTCACACAAAGTCAAAATTGTAAAAATTTTGCAAACAAAAAGAGGCTAGATCATAAGATTCACCATATTATTTATTAATATTATTAAGTCTTTATGGGTGACAAAATGTATGCCATTATATAGTTTTACACACACACACACACACACACACACACATATATATATATATAATTTAATGAAGTTAAGGATTTTAAAGTATTTTAGGGTACATTGAAAACTTCAGTAAATTTCTCAAAAATCAGTATTAAAAAATCAAAATTATTAATACCTTTTCTATAATATTGTGAGTTTGCTGTATTTTAATCTGTAACTCTTCAATATTCTCTCTAATATGATCAATTGTTTCTTCATTCACTTGATTATCATTAATATTTTCATTTAAATTTAATTCACCAATAGGTAAGTCATCTGCTTTATCAGTCTTTTCAACAGGGTCCCTTTTAACTGAATTCACTTCCTGAAAGAATAATAAGATGAAGTACTAAATAAACAAATAACAATAAAAATATAATCAAAGACAGCGTGCTAGGGAAAGAAAAGAAAAAAATTAAAATACAAAATTATATTAAGAATAATGAATAGTTGATAACATATCTATCAACCCTATTAGACTTACTTTTTTTTACATAACATACATGTGTGTGTACAGGTATACTAAACATGCACATACTGCTTGCACACAGGTATGTTTTTTTAAAATCCTAATATAGTTTTATTATTATCGTTATGAAAAATATATGTATATTTTCCCCTCAATAACTATATGCAACAGTTTATAATTTTGATTTCTCAAAATCCACCACCCACCACCCATTACATGGGAGAAGTACTCTACTCACTAATTTTAGCAAAGTCCAAAGGAAAGTAGCTATCTAGGTTGTTCTCATGAGAATTTTTTTAATTATTTCAGATATTTTCTCCAATCTTCACATAATACCAGTGACATATATGCAGGCCACAGTTTTTATAATGAAATTTAGCATGTAGCGCTAAAATGTAAAACAAAAGGCTAAGTTTGTTATTGAGCAAAATTGAACTAATATAAGTGGGGATTAACTACAATGTCAAGTGTAAGTAAAAAAACATTTATTTAATGCTTTGGGCTAAATTTATTCTATGTATTTGTCTTAAATTTCAACATAGATTTGTTTATTGACAAAAGAAATATTTTAGGAGTTACACAGTGAAAGTGAACAATTAGAAGTGGGGATTTGCCTTAAACATATTTTACCTTATGAAGCAGAATTGGACGAATACAAGCGGGGGATTACCTGAAATATTAAGTGTGAATACATAAGTTTTTTTCAATTTAGCAGGCGTAATATTTAGTTTAGAGTTATGAAATTTAATACAGATAGTTTTATTTAGTTAACATAGAGCAGGAGTCTCCCTCTCTTCCCCCCCCCCCATCACCCGATTAGCCCTGATGACAATTAAAATGTTGGCAAAAAAAAAATGTTTTGTTTATTAATCAGTTTTTAATTCTTCAGCTTCATACTCTTCTTCATTCAACACAGGTATGTTTCTTTAGAAAGGTAATATTTTTGGCGTTACACAGGAAAATTTTACAATTAGGAGAAGGGGTTTACCAGTACCATAAATTTTTCAGCGTAGAAGTTAGAATTAGTTGTTTTCTTAATTAAGGCATATTACCCATTGAGGCAGTAACTATTTTCTATCCTATCAATGGAACAACTTCAATAGCTACATTTCCTTAAGAGAAATTGCAAAAATGTGCTTAAAACAATCAATGAAATAAATATATTAAAGTTGAAAAATTAAACTTAGAAGTCACATTTAGGTTAAATCAAAACATGATGAATGAGTTCTGACCCTTGAAAACAGAAGAGATTCATTTAAAGAAAGCCAAGAATTAGGGTGTTTTTGAAGAGAAATGGCTTCAGAAGTGAAATCATTGATCGATGTGCTCGGGGTGACATCTTTAGATTTTGTACCAGAACTCAAACAGAGGCCTTGAGAATTAAGAGCAATAATGGAGGGAAGAAGTTTTCTCCCAGTGACCTGCTCAGTGAGAAAAGGCAGCTCATTTATCACATATTCCCTCCAGTCTAAAAACAGAACAAAATTAAATAAGACAATAAAACCTTAAAGCTCAAAGCAGTATAATAAAAACTTAGTTAATATATTTGTAAAATTCAAGTAAACAACAATCTAATCAACTCTCAATATCGTCATACATAGACTAACACTTTGATCACTGGAAAAAATGTACAACTTAATAATAATAATTCCAGTGAGTGGAAATGTTTGCCATGGCTAGATAGAAAACCTCAAGAAAACCCATAAAGCAATCATGCCACTAAAAGATAATATATTTCAGCAGAAATTAAATAATGAACCATCACATTTCCCAAGACAAAAATATCGTAAAACAGTTCTTAATCTGATATAGTTCTAATATAAGAAAATATTAGCCTTATTATCTAGTTATTAGTATTTGACTACTTTTAATAATTAATGTTAATAACACATACCTCTTAATAACTAATTAATTATTCCGTAATAATAACAATACTAGTCTTATATATATATATATATATATATATAAGACTAGTATTGTTATTATTACGGAATAATTAATTAGTNACATACATTACTTACTTACTTTAATATTGGAAAGAATTATAACATTAAAATAAATTTTAAATATTTAGAATTGTTACCCACAGCTATGTACCTTTTGGATTTCCATTTAATTTAGTTCCAGGACCAATGATGCCTGTTTCCAAGTGGCATGATATAAAAGGAATGTTAGATGAAGATGGAGGAATTATACTCAAGGCTAGACATTTTTTAATTTTACTTCCTATTTCAGACTTAAGTTTAGTGAGTGGATCTGCAAACAAAAATTAAGAGATATTATTTAACAAACATTTCTTCAGATTTATTAAAATTAAATGTAAAACTTGCTAGAGATTTTAGAGTGACCACAAGCTCTTCAGTGATTGACTTTATCAATAATTAAATGTAAGGTTTATTTTATAAATATATATATAAAGTGTTAGCCTCACTTTCAATTACTTAGGGTCATGGAGGGAGGGACTATTTAAAAGTTGCCATCCCATTCTAAACATCCATGGCTCTGGAGAAACTTTCATTTATCTAGGTGAGATTTGAACCCGCAAGGCCAGGATTACGATATCCAGATGGATCCCCTGAGCTACTCTGGTGCTCTAAATGTAAGGTATAAGGATAGAAGAGTAGAGATGTCAGCTTTGATAAGGCTGATAATTTAATTTTTTTTTAATACTAATATCTACTAAGTGATTCAGTTATCCTAAAGCAAGAGACTCTCTCCCTCCATACCCCATTGCCCTGAAGAAGGGCTTAAATTTAGGTCAAGTTGAATAAATAAAAACTAAGTTTGTAAATTAGTAAATTTAATAAATTTATTCAAATCCTAAGGCTGAATCCCGGCCAATCCTTTCTCATAAAGGTCATCAGTCAACAAGCTATCACCAAATTAATACCTAGTAAATGCAAATGTTTGATCAAGATAAAGAAACCTCAAGAAATACCAAACACAATACCGGCTATCAATGATCCTGAAAGTTTATACAGTAATAAAGGTTTAATAAACAACTTAGCAAGTAACTGAGAAAACCTCTTGATACACAATACCGGCTATCAATGATCCTGAAAGTTTATACAGTAATAAAGGTTTAATAAACAACTTAGCAAGTAACTGAGAAAACCTCTTGATACGTAGGAGAGCTGTACCTGTTAAACTAAACACAAAAAAAGTATTTTACAATGTTCAACAGGCTTACCTCGCCAAGGACTTATGAGGTAAAGGTAGAACATCAGGCTGATTTCTCAAAAATGTAGGTCGGCTGATTTGGGGCAATCTGGCCTACACTCCAGGGGAATCGTTAAACCTATTCTTTAAAATTGAAGTATTGATCCCACTGTCACATTACCTGGAGGAACAGGCCCCACGTTCATCATAACTATGTTCATATGGATCTCGCAGATCACAAAATCTTAATAATAGTAACTTTTTACAGTTTGCTGAAGAGCTTGCAACTCTATAGAGGGAAATGTATCAGCTATGCCACATGGACTAAAATAGTCCTCAACTTTTCCCCACAAGCTATTAAAAGAGTCTAGAAATGGTTTGTGTTCTCAAAACATGCCCTTGATCTCAGAAGTAATGCCCTCTTTAGAAGTAAAGTGGGGTTTGGTCGCTGATTACATGTCTTCCCTGATCAAGTATAGACTTGATCTTGCAAGGTTTTTAGTTTGGAATAATAAGCCTTAAGCTTCTTCAACAGCTCCTGCTTCAGAGACTCCATGATGATATCTAGTAATAACAAAGATAAATTAAACAAAGGGAGAAAAAGGAACTATGATTGAATGCTAGTGCCACTTACAAGATCTCAAAATTCACTTAAGACAAATATAAATAAGGGATAACAAAATATATTAAAATTATTTATATAAATTAATACATAAACTAACACCCAAAATACAGCAGATCCAGCCCAAAGGACCAAATGTTACAGTGTTTGTATTTAAAGTTAATTTCGCAAACTTTAAAAAAACCGTAAAGGAAGCTGGGTGTAACAAGGCACATATTGTTTTTTTAAATACATTAATTTTATAAATTAGAAATAAAGGTCAATTAAAAAAGAATTAAATTATAAAAGGATACTTCTAAATTTAAATTAAAAGAAAAGTGAAAACATACAGAAAAAACCTTAAAGAAAAAAGTTTATTAAATACTATTAACAAAAGATAAAAGAAATTATGGGGAAATTAGCTATGGGCGAAATGGTGAAAAATCAATCTTTACTGTTAAAGAAAAATAATGCCTTGCCTTATTTCAAAGAATAAGCAATGCACAAATAGAAATAATGGTTTTAACTGAGTTGGCTTTAATAGAAGAAAAAGGGAGGGTCCAGAAAATTGATATATTGGATTAAATTTACACTGATATCCCATTAAACAAAATGGCCACCTAAAACTACAAGCAGGAGGAATGAAGAGATACAAAATAAATCCATACAATAGGAAATGCTGACATGAGAAAAATAAGTTTGTGTCTGGGGTATGCACATTCAAGACATTTTGGCTCCTAGCATAATGTTTTAAAGGTTTAAGCAAACCTACCACCTACTCTGGTAGGTTTCTAATCCCTTATCACTTAGATGTTGAATAATAACAACACAACTGGCTATTAACAACTTAACCTAATTATATAATTGTGTTATATTGACAAATTGTAATCACCATCTTAATGTCTATTAAAGTATAGCAGATCTAATAGATTCTAATAAAAGAAAATTAATTACCATCTGGTTCAATATTTATCTTCTCAACTTCCCTTGGAAGCTTTTCTATGAGGAACATAAAAACTCTACGAACATCTCCAACATTTAAATAAAGGAATGTCTGATACCCAACTTCACCACTGTAGCCTAAATTCTGTAATAAGAAATATAAAATTGAAAACAATGAACAAATTATTTTTAAGAAAAATGAGGTGTAATAGCAGTTCTTAAAAATTAAATACCTAACTGACTTAACTCATTAGAGATATCAGAATTTTTTATTAGAATCATATATACACAACATTTTAAGCAAAGGTAAATCCCACCTTATTAATGTCTTAATCTACCTGAAAATTAAGAATTAGGAATAGATATAAATATAAAATTTATAATGTTAGTACCATGATTCATTGAGTTTATGAAAGAACCATGATATTTTGGATTTATCATTTTAATGTTACCAGCCAAATTAAACAGAAATTACAGACAATGGAGTTTAATAAAAACTTTAAATCATTACATCATTCTTTTGTATAAATAAAAAATGCATATGATATAATGTTCTATTCAAATTAAGGGTTTCTGGTCAACCCTCACTTCTACTACTCTGTTTTTGATAAATAATTAGAGACTTTGGTTTTCAAAATTCTTTATCTTGAGAATATACACTTTATACATAGACGAGAGGAGACCTACATTCTCTACAATTTATATGTTTTAAAACATTATACCCATTACAGGTTTTGACTAATTTTGAGTCTTCTTAGAGATTATTAATTTGTCATTCAAAACTATTGGTGACTTAATTTTAACTAATTGGTTAATATTAAATAAAGAAAGCTTTAAATATCACTCTACGGAATTCAATTTGCCCAGCAAGTAAATCCAACCTAATTTAATGTTCATATTCACAAATGAGTTATGCTGATATAGTGGAAATCCATTCATTTAAAATGCCCCATTTCAATGGTTTTATTTGAAGAATTAAAAATATCTATCTTCTTTTTGCATTTAAATGGTAAATTTAATTTTGATGGCAAAAAAAAGTCCCTGTGATTCCTAAATCCTTATTCAATTATTTTTCAGCCCCCTAATTGTAATGATTTAATTTTTCTGCATAATAGAATAAAAACAATATATTTTATGAGGGAAAGAAATTGTGTTAACATGAACATCATTTTTACAAAATAAAACAGTATTAATATGAACACATGCAAACCCCCACATCTATAGGTCTAACTTTAATCATTAACAAGTCAGTTTTTATTTTTTGCAATAAAATTCAATACCCCATATTTTGCTGCAAATAGAGCCATTACCATTAAAAGCCTTTTTTTGCAGGTGAACCCTGATATGTATCAAACTAAATTTCCAGGTTAACTAACAAATTTCACATTCCAAATTTAGAAGCAAGCATATATATAATTTGTTTAGACTATTTTTTTTTTATTTCTGTTCAACATTACAAAATTAGGAGAAATAGCAAAACAACCATGTATGAATTTGGTATGGTATAAATTCAGTATTAGGTAAATATGGAAGTTTCCAATAAAAAATAAATAAATAAAATAATTGAAATATGGGTGAAATAAATAAGAAATGGTCATAAACTTCCACAGTTCACACACTTATTTTAAATGCAGAGCGCTTTCAAGGCCCATGCCACATCCTCCATGCTCTAAGTTGGTTGAGGTGAAAACTCTCTTTAAGTTAGAGCACTGAAGATAGGCATGGGCCATAAAAAGCGATCTGCATATAAAATATACGTAGGAACTGTGGAGGTTTGTGACTATTTCTTATAAATTTCACCTGCCTTTGATCGAGAATCTCCACCAGCCATATATAAAAACTTCTGGAAAAAAAATCTGGTGTGGGTTATAAAGTTCATGCAGTATTATACACAATACAATCAAAGAGTAATGGCTGTAAATATCTTATGAAAAGAGAGAAATTATGGTACCTTGCAGGCTTCTGCTATGGCACTACCAAGGTGAAATCTTGCAGCCATATTCTGAGGCAGGGTTCTTGAAATATTAGTTTCGGGTTTTATTATTTCCAAGCATCTCACAGTAGCATCGATAACAATGTCAGTAGTAAAACCCTCAAGGGAATCAATCTCGTCATTAATATCACTATAAATAAAAAAAGTATTGACAATAAAATAATATCAAAACTTCGATTAAAATGAAGCAGACACCACCAAAAATATATCACAAAAAAAAATTTATTTTTACAATTACACGACAGTATAAAAATTTAAATTAGTTCTTAATTGCAGAACTAAAACAGCTTCAGCTTGTTGCTATTTCACAATTACCCAATGCACTCATTCAAAAAAATACAATAAAGCATGAAAATCTCCTTCTTCTATTAAATGTTCAGTGGAAAAGGAAATAATTAGTAAATTTACAAACAACACAACTTTGAGATAGTTTATATGAATCTATTTTTTTTTTTCTGCATAAAGGACTAGAGAAAAATATGGTATACCAGCCAATATCTTTAAGAGAGTGGATAATAATTTTATCAACTTCTTCCATTATAAGTACTTATAATAAGCACCATATCAACCATGCAAGGAAGGTTATAAGTAACCTTCCGGATGACAGTTCATTCAAACTTTATATAACCTGCCTATCATTGATGCCAGCTGAGAATAATAAAATTATTATAGCCAATTTTTTACCTAAATCTAAAAATAATTAATTATAAAGAGCTATTTCCTAAAACAGTGTAAAATAAAAAGAGAAGAAAAATACTTTATTTTGGACCTAAACATTCGTTTTTTACACAAAGAACAAAAATTAAAAGCATAAAAACATATTGTTAGAAGCTTACTTTTCTCCTAGAAACGTTATTTGCCTTTATCTATAGGCCTAATAATGAAAAGATTTAAACCTTTCATAAATTACCTCTAAATTTCAATTTTTTTTTTTTTTAACGAATTTAGTTTAGAGTAAGTTTAAAGGCAAATTACCCCCCCCCCCCCTCTCTTTTTTTTTCAAACAAGTATTATGCTTAGATGAGGGAAATCTTTCACCTTGAGCTTGTTGACATTGCAGTCTTTAAAATACCTTATAAATTGGATAAGTTTTAATTTTCAACAACTACCAATTACGAAGGATTCCTTTTTAGATTGATTTAATTGGAGAAGAAAAGTAGAGTATAGTGAAGCCTATATTGTACTCTTCTGTGATTTCAAATGTAAATGTGGTTTAATTTCTTAGATTTTGTTTAATTTTTATTATTATTATTATGTTCTAGTAAAAAGATATATATTTCGGACTTTCGAAAACATCTAAGGGGAAATAGGAAAGACAAATCACAGACAGGAATTAAAAAAATGTTTTAAACTTCCTATATATG
>KZ807551.1:208236-230495 GCA_000696205.2 Oncopeltus fasciatus
TTTTTTTTTTTTTTTTTTCTACATAAATAATTTTTTATTTTCAGCTCTGAAAAAGGAAAATATATTCTTGAAATAAATTCTCAATAAACCACAATCTGTACTTCATAACTCATACATACATAATATTTGTGTGTTTTTATGAACACTTATATTACATTATATAAACCCATTCCTAAGGTTCCGATGTCCCTGAATAATGTTTCTGCATTTAAAATAAAACAACAAATTAATTATGAAAAACAAGTTTAGGCTTGTTAAATTATAATTTAGGGCCCAGATAAATTACAACATTAAATTTTAATTTCGCCGTGTAATTCTTAAAACATTTCTTTTTTCAGTCCAAATTCTGATCAAATGCCTTAAGCGTAGTCACAGTATGAACCACAACTAGAGTACATGAACTGAATAATACCGGCTATCATATTTCTCACGAAGTTTCTCTACACACACATTTCGTATAGATGAACTTTTTTTCCTTATCAAAATTTTTGGCCGTGATTATCCAGGTACAACTCATATCACACTGTCGGATCAGGTATTACTGCTTTTACAAAGTCTTCCGTAAAAGCGAATATGTCAGCATACCTCATACTTTCGTATTTTTTTATATTTAACTGCATTATATTTATCCTGCTCTATTAAAATTCTGTTCCAGGTGAATTTGTTTGTATCGGTACTCTTATTGTAATGGTTTATAAGTACGCCTACAGGAAATCCTATTCTCAGATGAACTTTTCTAGTAGATAAATCATTTTAGCATCAATACTTATGCCGAATAAAGCCCTGGGTCGTATTTTTGTACTTCAACATTCAAGCCAGGCAATTTATGACCAGTGCTGTAATGGAGTTCCCCATTCGCCGCTAATGATTCCCAAAACCATTTAAAATCAGTGCAGTTTAGCTCACTTTCACAAAATGCAATGGAAGCAATCTTTGGAGCATTGATCTCCAGGACAATTTTCCTTGGACAAGTTTCCAAGTTCCCAGACACATTTGTCCCCCTTCGGGTCCAACGTATACCCGTACTGAGGGATAAAAAATTTATAGAGTAAGTTAATCAGCGTCCCTGAACGTAGTCCCTGTGACAATCCACGGTGAACTCTCATCGGGCCTGTCTTTTCGTTGTTCAGGGTAAGTGTAATGTACTGGAGACCCAATGATGCTTCTTAGATGTTCTGAAATACCTTTGACCTGCTTCAATATATGGCATTGCTGATCGCTCCAGTAAAATCTAAAAAGACCACGGTACAGTCCAAAGGGAGAGTTTTTTTTAACCGTGGATGTTATTATTAGATGATTTTAGTTGGGGTTCGGTCAAGTTAAATCGAAAAAAAATATTCAAATTTAAAAAAAAAGTGTATTTTTTTAAAAATATTATCTGCCAACGTTTCGGCTTACATTGTAAGCCATCTTCAGGGCTGTAGAAATACAATGTCATGAGAATACAATAATAATTGACAATATTATAATACAGAATTACCATAATGTAATGTGACATCAAAAGTATGAATGTAGAAAGGTATGTAAGAGAATTTAAAAAACATGCAGACAACAACTTATTAAAAAAATGCATCTTATTCAAACATTTTCAACATTCTAAAAACCATTAGCCCTCCTTCTCAATAAACCTATCAAACATTTTTCACAGTTCCAAAATTAACTATTCGCAATAATACCTTTCCTTTTTTCCTTTGTCCTTTTTATTGCCCCCTTTTAAAACAGGCCGCTCTCCCTTTGTACCTTCCGCCTCTTACCTTCCTCCCCACCCTTCCTCCACCCACGGTGTTTTTCAGAAAAATTATATTTTGTCTTAGTCATGGAAATGTGAACTTAGGTGTTCCTAACGTCTACTGACGTAGGACGTTCTCTCTCGTCTACTGACAAGATATTCCACAACAAAAATATTAAATGTGTTACTGACATCCTCCCGTCGAATGGTTTTCCTACTCACACCACTAAAAAACTTGTAAAATAATTTGTTATTTCCACTTCTCCAACTATCCCCCTCTCCCAAAATAACGACCTCGTTTTCCGTTCTCTTCCTTATATTCCAAAACTTTCTGAAAATATTAAGAAATCTCTCAGAAAAACTTTACTTAACCTCAAGCTTTCTTTTTCCACCAACAACAAACTAAAATCTATTTACACCATCCTCAAAGACCCCATCCCTCTATCTAACAGAACTAATGTCGTCTACAAAATCCCCTGTTCCACACCTAATTGCCATGGTTCTTACATTGGACAAACAAAAAACCCTATTTTCCGTAGAATCAATAACCAAAAAAATGACATAAAGAATAAACTAATAAAAATTGCCCCCAATAAACATGTTTTTTTGAAGAGCACACATTTGACTTCGAGAGCATTACCATTATTTCCACTGAACCCTATGAACACAAACGCCTTTTATCTGAAACCGTTCACATTAACTTACAACACTATCCAGTTAACGACAGAACGGACATAGAACAAATTTCTTCGACTTATTCAAACATTTTCAACATTCTAAAAACCATTAGCCCAATAAAATTGTCAAACATGTTTCTTCTCAATAAACCTGTCAAACATTTTTCCCAGTTCCAAAGTTACCTATTCCGAATAATGTCATATTTCTACAGCCCTGAAGATGGCTTACAATGTAAGCCGTAACATTGGCAGATAATCTTTATTAAAAAAAAATATACTTTTTTTAAATTTGTATTTTTTTGTTGGTTCTACCTTGACCGAACCCCAACTAAAATCACGGTACAGTCCTTTTTCATAAGTTTTGCATACCGAAGAACCTTGTGTTGACAAAACATCTAGACATACAGTTGACATCTCTTTTACTGAGAAGTGAAAGACAACTTTCTCCTTAAGCTCAAAATTCAATCCCTTAATTAGATAATTAATAAAAATAAACTTAATTAATTGTCGAACATAAATTATAGTGATGTGCCCCATGGGGTTCATTAAATCAGTATAACTTTGGTTCTTGAAATCCCCGTAGCTTTGAAGATAAAAATGGCCGGAGAGGCCCTGACAAATAGCTCGTTACTAGCATGAACAACAAAAATTATCATAATAGCCTTTTCTTGTTCGTAGATATATTCTACGGCATACATATTTTATAGAAAGTTTAGTTCAATTGGTTTCCATAGTTTCAAATAGAAATATTTCGAGACAAAATTGTAGAGTGAAAGCATCTTTAAAACAATGGGTGATGAAGAAGGCAATGAAGATCAAGAAAAAAAATCTACTACAGTTTCAGGTACAAAATTAGTGTGATGAGATTGTTTAGTGTAACTGAAGAAACCTCTTAATTGTATATATGTAGTGTGTGAAGCTTGTTTAAAAATTCGTAGAGCCATCAACTATCTCTTTTTGGTCTATCGTTGGGAGTAGAATTTAATCATTCATAACATAGAACAATAATAACCACTGAAGTCATCAGAACTCATCTATCAATTAATTGTTTTAGGGTCAGTTTGAAGTAATCTAAGTTTCTCAAAAAGTAGTGTCACTGATTTGGAAGTTCGGGAAACCTTTGTGATTTGGCACTAGAACCTACCCTTGATTGTTAAAAAATTATAAAGTGTATAAACCCCACACATTATATGTTAACTACCCATGTTTATTCGGGAGTCGCTTAGTTCTACAACTTCAGTACCAACAATTAGGACATTTATATATAAGTTGGCAAAATAAATTTACAGAAAGGATGATGTACGTAACACACCTTTGTTGAGATAAATTGTTTATTACATTTATTAATTCTTATCTTAATTTATCATTCATTGAAATATTTATGCTTGTTACTGGCAACACTGATTGTAACCTACCTGTTGTGTTTACATCTATGTTAACCAAGCCCCTTCCTTTTTTTTTTTTTGCTCATGACGTTTATATTGTGTATCTTTATGATTATAGTGAAGTTTTTCCTCAACTCTGCTGTTTTATTTAGCTAATTAACCCATTTACCTCTATAACCTTTGCTAGATGATGCCACTGTAGCCTAAGAATCTAGTTTTTTTTTTAAAAAGAAAAGACTATTTAGCGGGGAGAGAGGGGGGTCTCTCACTTCTTTGAAAATAAGGGTCGTCTTCTTAGATGGAAAAAGCATATTAGTAGAGATAATAAATTTTAAAAAATAATAAAAAGCCGTAAAAATGCTAGATGGCATAATACATCACGAAATTAATGTCAGTTTAGCCATCGTAGTTTCTCTTAAATCCGGTTTAAAAATTAAAGAACTATTGATTGGCAGAAAAATACCTGTTAATCGTTGTAAAATGATCCATTGTATTTTGCTTTCTGATAGTTACCCTACTAGAATGTATTTATTTTCTGTATAGCTAGTACAAATTTCCTCCATAAAATAATTTGCACTAATAATTTATCTTGTTACGGTTGTATCATAAGATTTATTTTTCACTTCAAGTAGGATATGGCATAGGAAATTTAAAACAAAATTAATTGAACAACCTCTACCAAAACATCAATGAAATAAAATATGTGAATATAATACAACCCAAAAAATTAATTAAATAAAAATAGAAAAAAAAATCCATCACGCGGGAATTATGATGAGTTCAAATTATGAGCGATTTCCACATCATCGTAGTTAATGAATATTTGTATTTGAACTTTTCATTTTGGGTAAACCACACCCTAATGTTTTCGAATATAACACATAATTAAAGTAATACAATTAAAGTTAATAAAATATAATTATTACAAACATAATAAAATAACAAATGATTAAGTCCGTCACGCAGAAACAGCGTGAACTAATGAGATCCCCTCCCAACCTCTCTCACAACGTACTGTGAATCTACCGAAGGAAACTCTAAGGATTCAGAGGAGGACATATTCTTTCGATTTCTGTATGCATAGTTTTATGTATATGTAAAATATATATATACTACCTCAAACATTTCATTTTTCGTTTTTTTTTTTTCAGATAAGGGGAGCTCACCGCGGAAGTCCAAGTCAAGCCTACAGCAAAACCAAGTATGTATATTCATTAACAGTTTAGAGTTTTGAATAATATATATATNATATATATATATATATATATATATATATATATATATATATATATATATAATATTATATTATATTATATATAATTTAGCCCATTTATGTATATTCATAAGTCAATACTAGAAAAATTAGGAGCAAAGCTCTAATTTGCTTTGAAGTAGCCATATCATGGAGTTTAATTTTTCAAAGAGTTTCGAATATTATATAAAAACTTGGCTGTTTAAAGCTTAATTAAAAATAGCCTTAACAGATAAGAGATGTACGGAGATACTTAAGAAGAACTTAACAGTTCCCAATATGCCCTGAAGTATGACATTATTTCCAAGTCCTTAGTAACCATAAGGTATTTAAATTACTACCTACATACACCGTTATGGCAATATTGGAAATCCATTTTGTCAGCATATCCATGAAAGTTAAATATATTACTCCACAATAAGAAGAATCGAGACAAGAAACTAGAAATACTTTGGCCATCTGTGGAAAAATACCGGTCCAATTACAATAAATACTGAACCTCTAAGAGACCGCGGCGTAAATCCTATTATAACAGGAGCCGTAAGTCACGTTTGTCAATCTCTTCTTTCATAATATCTTATTTTCGTTTATTTGTTCTTTTTATTGCATTTTTAAAATATAATTCGTAAAAAGAAAATATAAAAAAATTAATTCAAGATTAGGTAAGAGCTCAAGAGATCTTTCCTCCGATGGCTCGTCGTCATATAAAAATTGGGCTAAACTTAACTATCCCACAGAACTATTTAATATATACAAAAAATTATTCATAATTAGCCCTAAAGTGGTTATAAAAAATGTTTCCTTTCTTCAATACATTTATCCATCCAAGAGTTATTAGGGAAGTAATTATTCATTGAGGTGAGCAACGGACTTCATTATCGAAGGCTTTCGAATTTTAGAGCACTTTTGAAGGTTGCTTTTACTCTTCACAAATCCCTCAACTCGTTCCAGGGGTTATTTATTATTATTTGTTTTATTTAGTGTTAGCCACCGCTAAGGATCATGTAGGGAGGGGCTATCTACAGGTTACGATCCCATTCTAAACATCCATGGCTCAGAACAAGCTTTAATTTACGTATAAAAGCTTGCCCTGGGTGGAATTTGGACCCCCAGCATCAAAATTGCGAGTCCCAAACGGACCCCTTTGAGCTACACTGGCGCCCTTCGGGGATTAATTATTTTGTGGTGAATCGAGAATATTATTAAGATGCATGAGGTGCAAATAACAAATGAAATGGTACTAACCACTAACAAATATATGTTAGGATATACGAGTACGCTAGTAATTTCTCATCACTTACCCTATTTGTGGGTAAGTGATGAGAATATATATGGCTAAACATAAAATTCCGTAACTCTTGAGCCATAGTAGATATGTAGGCCTTCAGCCTGATAGTTATATATTTCTTACTTTGAATTATTCAATTCATTATGTGGAAGGATTGCTCGGGGATTCGGTCTTGGAATTTGAATATATAAAAACTAATTTGTGATCAAAAAAGTTAATATTATTTCCTGTTATAATTGTTTCATTATTATTGGGTAATAATACAACTTTTTGGTTTACAAATTATTTTTTATTCATTCAAATTCAAAGACCAAATTCCCGAATAAAGTTCGCCAGTAAGCTAACTAATCCAAATTGAATATTCAATTTATTGTTTTTCGTTACTTTTTTAAACTCATAATTGTCAGTTTCCTGCTTTTGTTGATGAAGTATCGTCATATTTTCTGGATTTTTCTTTCTCTAGATGACCAATGCAGCTTATTGACCTTAAAAATTAGGAACATCAAGAGGAAAGAGACGAGATTGCAGAGTTGCAAAATTTATTTAGAGTTTATACAAAATTGATGTAAGTTTAAGCAGGACAGAAAACCAAAATTCAGCTTAGATGAATTGTAACTTACGTTTTTAAAGTAAGATTAACGTTAAGGTAGATGCGGCTAAGGAATTGTCAAAGGTGAGTGAGATGAAAAGTAATCTACTACAAGTTCAGAAGCTTTGCCCTTCTAAACTTAAAGGCTAAAACTATTATTATTTTAATGGCATACAAATGATACGTTTGGGAATCACCCGTTTAAAAGCATTGAGAGGAATGCTTTACATATTTGTGCTCATTAGTTTAGAAACAATACAAGGGAGAAGAGGTAATCAGGAGGTTACAGAAAGCTAAGATGAAAGATTTCACTGTTGAGCTTTCAATAAAATATATATTTCGAACATTTTAACAAAAAGAAAATATTTTAATAGAATATGAGGTTGCATGTTCTATTAAGGACAGTAACAATTTTTCTTTGTATTACCATAATTCCTTTTCAAAACTCAAGGAACATAACCAATTAACTTTTTGATATAATGTTGAACTAATACTATCTGTGCCAATGTTTTCAGACCAAAAGGGCAGAATTTTACCCAACTGCAAACCGAACCTTCCAGAATGATACGGTCAACACCGAAATGATTTACTACATCGGAGTCCTTCAGGATATTTTGCCAGCCCTCTCATCTCACTCAGATAGACGGAAACTTATTCCCTGGATTAAAAAGCTCTTTTCGCCAGAATTCCAAGTAGACAGACTCAGAAAAAAAAGAAACAAGTAAGGAGTTATTATAATGAGTAAATTGAAACACTTGCCAAAATCAGTCAATAGTGTTCAAGCTCCTTAGATACCTATTCTCTTTTTATTTATATTAACCCCCCCCCCTTATCTTGGACAATGAAATACACTTAAGGTTGTAAAAGCCTACTTATATACATGAAAATGGTATTCAGTGGACTTATCTGTAGAGCCTGAGATCTAGGTCGAAATTTTGTTTGCCTTAAAAATAATACAGTATTGAGTACTAAGTTAATCTGGTTATAGATGAGATTTGTTGAATCTAATTATTAGGACCAAAATGTGTTAAAATTTGTATCATATAACTCAATGGTAATACTAATTACCCGATTTTATGCATGTTCCTCTTAAATAAAAATTATAGTTACCGAAGTTAAAGTATTCTGTCAAGAGCTAGGTTTCAAATAATAAGTTAAATAATACAAGATAATTTTGAATTAACATTTAAATACAAAATATCAATATTATAAAATAACTATTTTATAGCTACTAGAGAGCTAAAAGGTGTTCCTAACCAAATTTTAGGTTTGAATAAACACTCCTTCTGCTAACAATATTACTGGTTTACAAATTAAAAAAAAAAAAAAATGTAATTGTACAAGTGCGATATATCTGCGTCAAGGTGAGTACATAATCTTTGACTTTGGAGGCAATCATGAGAAGTGGATTATGCTCATCTAACTGATTGTCGTTGATTGAAAAAGTCAAACCAAAAGTTTTGAGGAATAGATTATTTTACCCTAAGTAAAGTGATTTGTCATCAGATTCTAATAATGAACTAGCAGGGATAACTGGAACATGTCTTTCCATCATATATTGGTGAAAATTCTTCATCTGTTACTTTTCCTCTGTATTAGAACGTCACAAATTGAGGAAGAGAGAGAGAAACTAGTTTTTCAAGAATTTTTCTATATTCCATTCTTAAAATACTAAATTCAAAGTGTATCCGATTAAAATTTTTTTTTTTACTATTCGTTCCACTTATTGGCAAGAAAAAATAAATGAAAATGTTTATTTACCTATGATAAAAGTAGAAATTTCTACAACGCCATTGAGTAATATACTTCTAATTAATTAATCACTTTTCAGGTATTTACTTCACTTGGTATTGGTTGCCTTCAACGATAAGGTATTTAGTATCTTCAAAGAGTCCCCACAGCTAGGAGGGATTCCAGATTTACAGTACCTGTATAGTCAAGAGCCCTTCCACGAGGCACGTTGGGAAAGAGACAAATATTGGGAAGAGGTTCTTTATGGTAGGTGTTAATCCTAGACTCTCCTTATCTGGCTGAATTTTAACGACAGAACTGATAGAAGGATCTAACGTCAAACAACCTTAACAGTGGCCGTTCTACACTCATACCCCAGACATTCCACCTCACGCGGTACAGATCAAAAGTCTATATCATAAAATTCCTATAAAATTGACCAGTTTTTCTCACAAGTTATGAAATGTGACAAAGACTTTTTTTCTTTAAAATTGAACAGCATCCCTCCCCACTTAGCCAACGCTGTAGTTCATAGAATGGCTAAAAAGTCCGACGCAGGAGATGATTATCTAAGCACATTTCCCATCTTTAATTAAGATTGATTTTTATAAGTATATATGAGGAAATTGAATTTACTAGTCGATGACAACAATGAACGTAAAAGATATAACCACTGAATTTTGCTCTAGACTGTATCCTAGTTCAGTTCGTACTTTTCTTCCTAAATAAACATTTTCCGTAAAAATTGCATAAAACATTAAATATAACACACATTATGATCTATAAACTGCTTTGTAACCCAAATAACAACAAAGATATTACATTTATAAGTATCAGCTACCTCTTTCCTGACTTTCCACTAATCCATTTTCAATAAAAGAATCTTTACTCAGCTTTAATACCTAATTCGTTTTATTTTAAATAATAAGAGGGCCTGCCTAACATTCGAAATTAGAATGATTTTTTTTCTTTTTCTTAATAGAATTTAAATGTTATAAAATCAAATTTTTCACCCTTTTTGTACTTTACACTTTTCTCCCATATATTTTTATCGAAGATAGTAGGATTCTAAATTTTAAATAAACACTCGAATAGACAGATAGTGAGTCGCTGAATACTAACCGCTGACATCGAAAGGTTGAGCCGTTTAAGTTATATAAGACATTCTATTGCAAAGAACTAATAAAAACCCTGCAAAGTATTCGACAGAATTTTACTACTTATACATTTCTGAAATTCACTTTAATAAGCATTTCTTTATTATTCTTCATTATAAAAATTTAAGAAAAATAAACAAAATGCTTGAAATGATATAGAAATTGAATTCAAATATTATTAGTGGAAAATATTAAACCCGTAACTAATTTCGATCTTTCACTCATTGCGTCATAATGAATTTAGCTACTACTAAATAATAAACACTAAAAATATTTTTAAAAATACTAAAACCACAAAACGCTTTTAATCAAATTTGCTCTTTTGCATACCCTTTGCATAATGGGTTCACGAACTACATAAAATATACAAAATTATCATGCACACAAAATAAATAAAAATACTAAAGACATAATTAATTTCTCAAATAAATTCGTACCTTGGCACACCAACCCTTCTATCCGCGATGAAACAGAACATAAAGTAACATAAGAGTAATGCAAATTAGCACAATGTGATTTAACTGGCTTTAGCATATTTAATGTTAACAAATAATTTTATACACTAATTTAATCAATATCCTCTTTTCAATGTGCGATTTAATCTTATGAAATGAACAGAAATATACTAAAATATATTCAAATTCTACAGAAAGTAATTTAATATTTTCTCAAGGTAAGACAAGTTGCCACTGTATTACTTTTAATTGTAAAGTTATGACTATTTAGAAGCGCAATATTATTATTTAACTAAATGAAGTATACTTGATAATAAAAATTTAATACTTTATAGTATCATATTAAACTCTTCTGGAAGATAAAGAACTAAATGAATTCTCTCAAGCAACAAATGCTGTAAATACACTGAAAGATATTTTTATTTTTGGTATTTTTAGAAAATATATTTAGCTAACATAAATTTCCTTCATTCAAAAAAATGAACAACAAAAACAAACATAGATTAAGGAGAAAAAATATACAAATAAATCTTTGTTGTGACGCAAAAGTTTACAGATATAAATATCATCTCCCATTTTCTAAGAAGCCTCAAATAATAGCCGAACTTAAAAAACAAATCACATGCCTCTGTATATTTTCAGTGAAGTTGGCCTACATAAAGTTTTACTGTCTCCTCAGTGTATATTTTAAATCAGTGAACCAGCGAATACAAAAATGTCCACAGGAAAGCGATTCCTTACAGTTTTAAGAGAACTACAAGGAGGAAAAACAGATGCCTTTAATACTAGCTTCTGTGAGAAAGCCCAAAAATGTCGATAGCCTTGTACCTGGACCTCTGTTCAATTGAGTAATTAATTGCTGAAAAGGTGGGTTCTTTTGCTGATGAATACTGCTGCCGGCTCCTTATCTCGGATAAGGGGCACTGTATACTGGAGATACACATACTTTAGAGAACTAACATACTTTAGAGATACACATACTGGAGAACAACAAAGAACAGAAATTTTGGTAAAACTTCACAACAACTTCACACTCTGTCATGGAACTTTTGTACTGGCTGATGTCTTAACCTAGGAGCGGACTTCAGGTTCCACCATGGCATCCTCGTGGATCTGAAAGAATGCTAGTTGGTCGATGGAATATCAAAATGAAGAGCATCAACATTGCCTCTAGAAGTCCTTATCCTAGTGAGCTTTAATCCCAAAAATAGTTTTTTCTCTAAGCTTGCGGTGAAATTCCTTGGCTTAACTATCATTAAAATATGGAGTCTCAGTAATATCAGATATGATATGAGCAATTGCTGTGTATACAACACAACCAAGGACAACTTCTATCGCTCTTGCATATCAAATACCACAGAATTATAGCGAATTCTTCACACCCAAGAGGAAACTGTAAGGTTTCACTTCTTCAATTACTGGACCCCAGAAGCTAAAGATTCACCATTCAGAGCCACATTGGAACATAGGAAGAGTCGGATTTGTGTTTCCTACGGTTCTACTTAAAATGTTGTCTACGAAACAGCAAAGATACTTTACTTACGACCAAGAACTTATGCCATTTATCAAATAATCAAGCATTTCAAACCCAGCATCAAAAGTAAAAAAATTTTCATCCAGACTGACCCCACTCCACATATTCATACTTTCTTCTTGAAGCCGGACACTAATACACCCATGTGTATATCAGACAATTTTTTACAAAAGACATGTTCTGTTGTTTTAAGGCGGCACCATTTATTTAAACTGATTAGGAATAAATAAATATGAGGTTGTACTCATGATTTAAATGCCACACCCAAATGCAATCCTCTTAATAAGGCAGGAAGGAAAGAGAATAGACTTATAACTTAATTGTAATGCCATTTTTTCCGCAATTCTTGAAAAATTACGCAGGAAAGAAATCATAGGAAATAAAAAACATAGAGAACAATATATTCAAATATGTAGATTTTAATACTCAAAATATGAAATTAAAAAATTAAAACTTTCACAATACTCTAACAACTAAAACTAACACTTAAGATAAATAAATATACCAAGCAACACAGTATGTATTAACTCATTTTATAACAAAAATTGAGAAGCATTTTTTGTTTTTCATAAAAGGAAATCTTCCAGCTTAAGCACTAATATCACACATCTAAGAAAGCTCCTTTCAAACAGAAACTAATGGTAAACTTTTCATTAATTTCATTAAAAATTTACTATTAATAAATCATTAGTATTAAATTTGATTAATAAATAATGCACAAATATAGGCAGCTCTATAAAACAAATTGTTTCCTAAGTCACACCATTTAGGAATTAATCGCTATTAAAGAAACAATTATAATAATTTTGTTAATAGTTTTCTCAGAACTTTCAGAAAAACATGACTCAAATAATTTGTAATGTTACGCTTCAGAAAAGAAATCTGAATATGTAAAAGTTATAACACCTTAACTATGCAGTCCATGTTCTTATTATTGATATGCTAATATCTATTAAAATTCAGTAGGATATAAAGAGTCAATGAGCTGAGATATATTTGTTTTCCAGAACATTTAATATATAATTTTATCTATTACTTTTTTTTTCTCCTTTTGGAGTTGGGGCACTGGCCGTTATCTCCCTCGTGTCAATGCCACTCACAGCCATTGAACAACATTATAACTATGTAATTACAAAATGTAAACTTACTTATAGAATGTAAAACAACCATATATATATATATATATATACTCCTACCTTTCTTTATAACTGCTAGCATAAATATTGGTCTTCAGTCAAAACATTTGTTTTATACCAAGAGATTCTTAATGTTTTGGAAGAACATTAATTAAATAGGATTAAAAATTTTAAATTGATATAGCAGTTAAATGTCAGATAATTCAAAAAAGGGGTAACAAGCACTTTTTAGAACTCCTAAAGATATACATATAATCTTCAGGATTGCTGGATTAACAGAGAGGATCCATTCAGGTCTCTAATGCCTGACACTGCAAGTTCCTGTCCTGGAAAGGCTTTTATATTTTCCCAAGATGTGGGTATTTAGAATAGGGTGGCTATCTTTGACAACCTCCTGATTGACCCTATATGGTTGCATGAGAGATAAATTCAAATAAATTAAATAAAATCCCATTTCCACCACTTAAAATTAGAACAAAGGTAAAGTTAATAGGCAAGCGGTAGCGGCACTTAAAAACCTGATGTTCTGAGAAAATATGGACAATGTTTTTAATTTTTTTAAAATTAATTCTTATTAAAAGCATGTTATATTCTTTAATGAGGAAACTTTGGAATATACTCTTGTAATAGAAAAGAGTTAAAATAAAATAAAGTATCATAAATAAATCTGCCTATTTTGTTCTTAAATCTTAAAAAATACTTTGTACTAAGAAAATGAGCATCATAATACGCATTGTTATATTTCATATTCAACATACCTAATATGCATTACATTTCACATTCAAGAATAAGTAGTTAAGTCAGATCACAGATTTTCTAATAATTCTATAATTTGTTACTTATTAAAGAAATAACTGATCAAAAGAAGCCCAATAAAGTATTGCAAAAGCTTCTGACAAACATTAGGCACTAACAACTTTTTTTATACAATAGTTTTTTTTTATTTCCTGTAAGCAAGGAGAGTTGTTTGTGGTTACATTAGATATCTACATGTACTAAATGACAAACCGCTAAGGTGGTAGTTTATGATGGAAACTAATGTCACAGAAGAAAAAAGCATTATTTCAACCCCATTCCTACTATCAAAAATGAAAAAAATTTATTTTTTAAATAATAATTTTCAAGATAATTTTTTTCCATACTGAAAGTAAAGGAAGACATAGAATGAGATTTTTAATTTATAAAAATAATAATTAAAAAATGAAATAATCAAAAACTGATGACACCTATACTTAGATGTCCTATGCTACTATAAATTTAATTTGCTTAACAGTCATGGACAAATTTTATACGTCAAAAGTCTGTCAGGCAAGATTAATATAAACTATGTAGATTTCTCATGATTCATTGTGGCCTGCCCAGCCCTTTAATTTACATCTTTAAATTCTTTCCTTCACATGTATTTTTCTTTAAAATATAATTCTTGGAACTTGCTTTTTAACAAATTACCTTCTTTGCATATTTAAAAAAAATACTAATAATAAAAAAATATAATGATTTTAAATTTTGATCTTCCTCTAAAACCCAATTTCATGGCTGAGCGATTTCAGCTATTAACCAACTCTTCCAATACTTTGCAAAAAAGAAGATTAAATACCAAGTTTACTGGTAAACTTAAAAGTTGCACCTTGGTGAGTAGCTAGATTTTCTTATGGGTTAAAATTTATATAAGACACAAGAAATTTGATAGGATCTCATTTCATTAGTTTTATGCAGGAATTTTCTCTTTCTTAACTTACAGGACTGAAATTTTAAACAACATAAAATTTGGCAAAATATTAATAACCATAAACCATTCTACATTAAAATTTGCTTAACTACTTATTTACAAGTGAAAATGATATGTATTACACACTATTCATTATTCCTAATAAAAATAAAGTATTCTCATTTCAATATGGAAGAACATACATATTTTTCATATTTCAAATTTGTCGTTTGATTAACATAAAAAAAATTGGCACAGAAAATGTATGTCACATATTCAATGTGATCAATATTTACTTATACAAATTTATATCATGATACTAACTATAAAACAATCGAAATGCATGTTACAGCTTCTCATTAAGGGATCTAAATCTAGTACCAAATAAAATGTAAGTGATAGACAGTGGGTCAATTTCTCCCTGCCCCACAGCAACAAGCTGTTTATTTTCCAATGCTAGAAAATATTTACAGTTAAAATTACAAATGCTAAAAATGATAAATAATTATTAAATAGCAGATAATATAAGTTTGGAGAAGTTTAGTCTTTATTTTGTAGTATATCAAAATTATTTAAGATAAAATTAATAATATGATTATTAAATTAAACAGGAAATATAAATTTGTAACAGCCTATTATGTGACACTTTCACTCAGTCAAACATGGAATATAAGTATGAATATAGAAGTAATATATCCTAACAAAAAAATTAAAATTTTGGTTGCCAACAAAATTGCAAATTTAGGATTTTTTACTTTAAAATCATGGCTTTGCAAAAGTCATAACTTTAACATGTTAAACAATTTAACCAACACCCTCTTTTTCACATTCACAATAGCTAAGAATTTTCGAATAATGAAATTCTAAGAGTCTGTCAACAAGGACTATCTATAATACTAATAAACTATCTACAATTCAATCTACATATTGAATTATTGCAATGCAATTTTATTACCTATTTAAAAAATTAACTCCTATATAGTCTTCTATTCATAGAGATAATTTAGCATCTCTATATATTTTAAAATTAATTTTTAGGGCAATTATATTAATAAAAAAAATAATTCTACACGTGATGTTCTTGAGAAATGTTATTTGGGTGAAACCTACCCAGTGCTTTTTTTCAGGATGGAAGAAACTAGGGACTTCTTAATGGTCTCTATAAAAACACATTTTCAACAAATAGTTATGACGTATTTTGTCCAGCAAATATTTCGTTCCCTATGAAATATTCACAGATTAACTTATTAATTAATTATTCAATAATAAACAGAAAACAAATTTCCAGAATGCACTAATAAAAGAAGTAGAAGTATCGAGTGCAAATTCACTCTCTCTTTTTTTTAGAGAGTACCTCACTACGTATAAACATATATGCGGCATTTACATACATTTTTAATATAGTAATAATATTAACTTTGAAAATCACAGAAGCCAATAATTGTTCCATACATGAAGCAAGAACAAAATAATATTAAATCAATAAAAAGAGGGCCAAAATCAAAATCTGTACTTATTTATAATTTTTACTCTTATTGAATCTATCAACTTAATTTTAATTTTTTTTTATGTATCAAATTTCGATATATTTATTTTTTAAGTTAATATCAAATGAATTGCATAACTGGGTAGGACAAGACCCAGTAAATGGTTATTATTGTCATATAGGTGAGTGAGGACAATTTACAATGACAATGGTAAGGATTAAGCTACTGACCTTCCAAAAAAAAAAAAAAAAAAAAAAAAATGTTAGTCTCAGGAGCTTTAGATTCACTGACAGAAAGGTTGTTGTTTATTTAACTAGAATAATAATTTTAGGATTCAGCTCTCTAAGCCTTTTTCTTTGTTTCTAAATTATTTTATATCTTTAATATAGCTTCAAGTACCATAATACCATCATATAATTTCTACAACTCAAGGAAATATAAATAAGCAGTATGATATGTGAATCAAAATTGAGATGGCCACCAGCAAATATAACACATGGGTTCCCATTTTAAAATATTCATAAATAATGAATTTCTTATAAATTGTCACGAATTAAAAATTATGATAGAATTAAAATGTTCTTATCAGAAACATCTTAAATAATAAGAATAAATGTATGTAGTTCCTAAAATGCAGATGATCTTAAGTATTTGGCTACTCCTAAAGGCAGACAAATTTTTAGTCTCACTACTGCTAGGCAGATCAAGAGATACTATTTGCCTTTGGTCATGATGTAACATAATAAATTGGTAGTAATCAGTTTTTAAATAATAAAAAATAATAAACTTAAAGGTAAAATAATTTACCTTACAACAGAATAATGTAAGTCATCAGATAACAAGGTACCAAACAACATTAAATTATCTCAATTATACATACTATTATTAACATCACTCATGTTTCAATGATTATGTATAAAAATTACAAGAAAAGTGGATTATATTACATTATTAGGAACCTACACATAATATACTATTTTTTTTGCAAGGTATGTAAATAACCCACTATGTCTAAAATATTTTAAATAAAAATGTAAACAAATAATGGGAATGTTTATTTAAGAATCTTTTTGTGGCTCACCAAGCTTGATGTTCCGCTTAGACAGTTCACTTGTTATAAACTCTTCTAAACGGTCATAAGCAGCACTGAGATCATCATTTACAATGATAGTGTCAAAATTACCTTTAGCTTGGCCAAACTCCAAATGTTCTTGAACAACACTTAAGCGTCTTCTTAAACTATCTTCAGATTCAGTACCTCTTCTTCTTAAGCGCTCTTCCAGAGTTTCCAAGGATGGAGGCATGATGAAAACCAGCATTAGATCAAGATTAGGCTTTTGTTTGACTTGCTTAACCCCTTCAGCCTCTATGTCAAGAACACAGATTTTACCCGTATTGCTAACGTTTTCAACAGCTTGAAGACTGGTGCCATAAGTATTCCCCGAAAAATTAGCTGTTTCCAGAAACAAGCCTTTCTCAATGTCGCTCTGCATAGCATCCTGTGATGTGAAATGATAATGAATACCATCCTTTTCTCCGGATCTGGGCTGCCTAGTAGTATGAGAAACAGAAAAACCAAATTTATCAGGATGCTTTTTAAAGAGCATTTGTAAAAGGGTGGATTTCCCACAACCAGAGGGACCGGAGATCACAAGCAGAGGCAAATTAATATTACTACTATTAGGAACCATTTTCTTAAAAGAATACCGCAGGGAAGATGAAGTGATATTTTTAAACAACTGAAAGACACCCGCCGCCAGCGTGGACAACTGAATTTAAAAAATGATATTTGAGAGGTTAGTTATGAAACAATAACCTGCTTTCAAGAAGTGTCAATATCCTCCTGTAGCAAAAATACCAACTTTCTAAATCTATAAACATTCTATAAATAGAATTTCTACTATCTATTCTTTATTAATATTTTCAAATAAATGTGTTAATTTAGAAATCAAATAATATAAAATATTACAAAAACATACTTAAATGTGTGTTTATACTTAAAATGTTAACTAACAGAATAGCTATTAAACTGTGACGTCACTTGCGCGGAAACATAAACCAGAAATTTTAGTCAAATTATTTTTCAAAATAAAAAGTGTTCTCCAAAAAACGTATCGTGAAATTATAAAAAAATTAAAAACTTAAATAGGAATTTTCTGAGGAATATGGTTTGTTAATTCTATTTTCCAAGTTCAGAATCAGACCACTAAAAATAATTGCACATTCGGCATAAGAAAATGTATTTAAACTTATTATTCAACATCACCTTAAAAATTAAGTGTATGTTTTTTTATTTTAAATAATCAGTATGAGTTATTGGTACTTACTTTAATAACCACACATTTCTTCAGGAAGTAGTATTTAGGCAAAGATACTCATTTTTTGTTGAGTTAGATCTGACACTGTTTTTTTACATTCTTGGCGTCTGAATCTGAGAATAACATCAGATTTTGTCTATCACGTCAACTTTTTAAACTACAACACTTAAGCGTCACTTTAGATATCCTCAGAAATTATAAAAATCGTGCATTTAAAAGTTACCTAGTATACACTTTACAAAACATTTAACGTAAGCTAAATCGAGTTCATACATATAAAATTGTTTAATTAATGAACAGTACTTAAAAATTAAGATTAAAATTTGCGTTTGTAGCTTTTTATGGAGTGTTCAGTTTATGTACTATCGCGTTTGTTGCTCCAACAATAGTCAGCCATCATATGTACGTCCCATCTAACTTGATACGTTGCTTCCATGACCCTCAAATCTTGATTTTAACAGGTGGCTGTGTAAAAAATGCCATACCAAAAGACCATTTTAAGGTCAACACAAATGATCCATTGCTGCATGCGATCTGTTGCAGATCAATGAATTTCTTTGTGGCGTAATATTCTTCACGCAAACAAACTGAGTGCCAATTGGAACTGAACCAAATAAATTTCCATTGTGGAAGAGAATACAGTTCAAGCTGCGCTTTGAACTATCTAATAACAGTCGCGTTATAGTTTGAAATTGCCAATTCTTCCATTAAACCACTTACACTATGGCAAAACACAAATCCACCATCACGTTGAAAGTATTACAGAAATGCCCTTTCTCGTGTTCGAAAATAGGATACTTTGGCTCCCTTTTAAAGCAAGTTTTTCTCATTGAGTCGTGATGCTAAGAGCTCTGAAGCTTTTTTTTTTTGGTAGTCCCTGCACTTTCGACGTGTAGGAGCAGAGATACTCATAAGGAAACGTTTTAGCTCAAACACACTATGTAGTTCTGTTCACTTCCGTAACGAAATACTGCTTACCGACACACAACGTTTCACCACAGTATAACTAAACAGGAAGATTTAGACCAGCATGCGCCCCACCCACATAGAAACCGAACGTTACCCGATAGAAGAAAACTAAAAACAGTTTTGAAACCAGAAGCCTAATTCTTTACAAAACAGCTAAAAAACCTAACTCAACAGAAATTGAGTTTCAAATCGTTCCCCAGTGTTATTTTCAACCGGTTTCGATAAAGCTCACCATCCACAAGCCATATTATCCATTAACAAGGTCTTTTCATTCGGCAGTGAGCTAGATACTCAGGCTGTGAAGAGTGCTTTTTATTTATGAATATTTCGGCCTGATGGTGAGTTTCAGCGAAACCGTTCGAATATAATGTAACCTAAAGGAAGACAATATTTTTCTTTGCCTAAAAACCACTTCTTGAAGGAATATAAGGCCATTAAAGTAAGTAATAAGAACTCTTTTAAATCTCAGTAAATTTCGATTTATCCTGCACACTTGTTAACCTCCCTTGCGAATGAGACACATATTGATGTTATTTGCCACTTTCGCTATGCTAGCAGTACTACATGTTATTAAAACTTGCAGTACTTTTGCCCAAACAACAAAATAATTACAAAAGCAATATTTAGTATTAGACTAAAATTTTAAATTCATTTTAAATTCTTTGAAAACAGTCTTTATCTTATTGGAAGTTACGATTCTTGTTCAGTTGACCCTTAGGAAATGTCTCTCTGGAAGATGAGTGCTGTCACGTAGTTATCTGTGACTCTAGACTTCCAGGCATCGCTTGGCACCCTCGGTCGGCCATCTTTTGAGAGGCTCCTTACTCGTTACCCTGTTGACACTCTTCTCCGGGATCTTCTCAGTTTCCATTTCGCATAATAACCACTTTTTCCGACGACACAGCAATACCTTCTTTCTCTTGCGAAGCGAATAGTTTCCCAGAACCTCCAAACTCATCTCCTTCATATTTAAGAATGAATTCATAAATGGAAAATAAAGTTGAATGTCCCCAAAAGTAAATTAATGGTCTCCGCCTAGCGCAAGCTACTCTATCCACAAGTTTCTCTTAAGGGTAGGATGATGCCATTTTCTAATAAAGTGTGCAACCTCTGTCTTCTTCTGGACAGTAAACTTACCTTGAACCTACACACAAGTTGAACTAAACAAATGATGGACTTAGTAGACCCCTCCCTGTTACCATAAAATCCAGTGGCCAAGAGACCTAATTTCCAAGACTTTTTTTTTTTTACTGCTTAGATAGTGAATATAATGGTGTATAATAATAAATATAAATATTCTTATATTTACCTGCTTTTTATTTTTTGTATATAGTGTTACATCTAATTTTATTAATTTAGGATAGCTAGGCAGTGGCTAGCTTCTATTATCTAGATTAAATTGCAGTGAATTTTAGAAATTCATGAAAAATNTTAGATAATAGAAGCTATATATTAACTCATTAATTATATATATATATATATATAAGAACTTTACACTAGATTTATAGTCAGAAAACGAAAAAAAAAAACATTTTACCCCTTTTGAGTCTTCACAACAACGAAGTTTTCTCTGGCAATTAATTAATATTTAAAGTCGCATATTTTTTATTTACTTGGAGAAGTGAGATAATAATATGCATCTGAGCTGATACTGACTTTAAATATAGCACTTTTAAATTAATTGCCAGAAAAGTTTTCGTTGTTGAGAAGACTCAAAAGGGGTAAAATGTTTTTGTTTTTTTCATGTTTTCTGACTATAAATCTAGTGTAAGGTTCTTTTTAATATTAAATGGATAAAACATGTCTCCTCTCATTTCTTCTTCTCTGTTGATATCATTCTATAAGGCTCCATTGAAGTCACCAGGGACCTTGGAGGCTGTGAATTATAGTTACATGAAAGTTAAGTTTAAGAATGACCAGTCAGTGGTCTGGTAGTTTGAAATGGGGCTACCATCTTAAACCTAGCAGAAATGATCTCCCCTCGTCTTAACATGACAAGAGCTTCGTTAAGAAGGGTCGATACCACCCATCCTGAAGATCAGCAGCCTGACCCATTACCCCTCTCCCCCCACCCTCTCTCTCTCTAAGATATATTAATTCATTTTTATAATCATAATTAAAATAATAGATGAATTAAGAAATTTCAGCTATTATGATAAATTCATTTCAATTTCAGGATCAATGGATGTAGAAGGTATCATGAAATGTTGGTTCCATGAGTATTGTAGCGAGGTAAGCATAAGGGTTATGTATTATTTTATTTTTAAATTAAATAAAATTTGCTAAAAACCTCAGCAATGTGATAGAAAACATACTAAACATCATGTATGGATATTCTTTTGATGTATTGAATATGGGCCATTTCTCTAGGGTGTAATTTTCTTTTGTTGTTATTATTATTATCATCTATTATTTTTTCTTCTTTGGTTTTATGGCACTGGCCATTTTCTTCTCCATTGCTATTGTATGCTATTGCTAATTTCGGTTATTCTAAATCACAGCAAATAGAACAACCTAGTTCGCAAATTACAAGATTTAACTTATTTTATAGAATGTAATAAATAAATAAATATTGAAAAAAAAAAAAAATCATATATTTGAGGAGTATAAATTATGAATATTCGACGAAAACTATGAGAACAAAAATTTCAACTATGTGAAAGGAAAAATATTCCTTTATCAAGGGAAGTATCATTATGTGTTGTAGAAGTCTTGAATTTATCGCTGTTATAAACTGTCTCTAATTCCTTAGAGCCGTTTGATTATGTTATATGAAAGTGACCTTTGAGAAGATAAGTGAACCTTAATTATTACATTTTATAAAAAAATTATCTTAAGCTCCAT
>KZ807551.1:230515-243478 GCA_000696205.2 Oncopeltus fasciatus
AAATTATATAATTTATAATTCTATAAAATTTTAACAAAAAATTTTTATTAAAGAAGAAATTTAGGAATGTAAATACAATGAGTGAACTCTTCCCAACTCTACCTTCCCGGCCAGTCTAGACCAAACTTTAGTGGTCACATCTGAACGCTCATTGTTCTCTCTGTCGTAAATTAAGTTCCCTTATTCCCCCTAATTTGTATCCATCTTTAATGAAACATTGGAAAAATTCGGAGATTACGTGTGGAAGAATAAATACTTTATCTTATTAAAAGCTAAGTTATGAAGCACTTGAAAAAAGAGGAGAACGAAGTTATCTATTCAGTGTCGTCAATATAAAGTAGCTTTAACCTTTTGACTGCTGTATCTTATTGAGATATTTCAGGGGCAGTTGAGCTATTTCTACAAATCACTTGAATGCGTAAGTTAATGGTTGAATTCGGTCAAGGGGGAGAGAGAGATTTAGAGAAAGTCTTCATCGGAAAATCATTAAAATTTTCACTATTATCAGTACAAAAAACAAAAACAAAAAAAAACGTGATACTTAATAGATGTAAATTATAGCTCATAAAATTTTTGTTCTATAACAGTTTTATGAAAAATCAAAATATAAAGAAAAATTGTTAAGAATGTAACAAACTTATTAAGAGTTATTATTAAGTTAACAGACTTATTACATCACAAATTCATTCCCTGGCTGACCTAGAACCAGCCTCAATACATTGACCTTCTCTAAGGTGCCTCTTTGCATTTTCCTTATGTTTTAACTGATTAGTCTTTTACTCTTTCTTGTCCTATTAAACAAGATTACATAAATGCAAGAGATTTGATAATTTTCTCACTATAAGTAGCTTCGTTACAACAAATCATAATAATTCGTCAATAATCTTACAAAAAAAGTCTTATTATTTTGAAAAGTACATTTCAAAACTATCATCCAATATTAAATTATTTAGAATGAAGACGGAGGGAAAACTCACCCTGTAGCCGGGAGCCTTCTTGATGAAGAATTCAAGTTCTTCTTGTACTTAGCAAGGCCCTTATTGTCGCTAATGCCGGATGCAGACGACAAGTCTTCTGCTGCTCTCTGGATACTGACTTTAGCCAAAGTTACTAGTTGTTCATGCCTTACAATGAAAGCTGTCAGAAATGATTATATGCAGGCTTTACTTGGGCAAGTGAATTTTTCACTCACTTTCGTTTTTAAAAATAATTTGTAATTAAATAATATCAGACTTTCTAAAATAATATTGCTTTCTTCATACTCAGTTTCCATTTATTATTACTTATTAGTATAAGTATAGTGAGAATAAAAGGAGTCCTTCTAAAATTATTAGTGAACAATATAGCTAATGAGATACTCTCACCATGCGGGGTTCGAAATGGCGCCAAACTTGTGTAGTGTTAGTCTGGACCCCTTTATTCCAATTTTCAAAACTGTCCATCTACATTTCTTAATTTCCTTAAACCCTTATTTTGGATACATTTTGTCTTACACACGAGCTCTGCAGATCAGACTAGCATTATTCATCTCATTAAAAAACTTGAGTTTTTTAAAAATCAAATAAAGTTAGTAAGGTTTATTGCTTATTTACAATATCCATTTAAACCTAATTTAAAAAAAAAATTAAGCACCAGTTTAAATGAATTTACAACAAGATTGGTTCATCTGCCTTAAAAAAAAAATAAAATAAAATTGTGCCTGTGACAGATAGATAGAGGACTCAAGTCAATTTTAATTTCAGATTGATTACAATATTTATTGATTTAAGAAAAAACTGATTATTTACTTGCGTGTAAAGGGGAGACCAAATTAAGACAATTTTTTACATTAAAATGTTTTGGTCCATTATGAAGATGGTTCGGAATAAGCATGAATATTTTGAAGTGAATAAATTTTAAAAATATAAACATAAATTGTTAATACTTAATTTGATCCCCTTCTGTCGACTCATACAATACTTATGTTTGATAAAAATATACTGTATTATACTATTTTTAATAAAATACCATTTAAGGGACAAAAACCTGCATCATAGCGACAAGAGAACAAAATAGTGTTAAGAAAAATATTTATATTTGAATGGCTTAAGAGATATTAATTTAGCATTTTTGTAGAGTGGAATATTCTATTCAGATTCAAACAACTACAATAAGAATATAGTTAGTGATCCAAGTGATATTTTTAGTATTAGTTATATGTTAAGTATTATTAAGGTTATCTTTTGTGATAAAAAAAAAGTGTTACACAAACAAAAATAGTGAATATTATAAAAAAATTTTAGAGAAAAATCTAATAAGTAAATAATTTTTATGTTTTAATTATTTAATAAATTGTAACTTAAATTTGTAGGTACATACAAGATTTACGATTAGCTGGACCTTTTTGCATCAAACCACCAGAAAATGGTCAGACACTGCTACCTCTAAGCCGTCTTGTTCGTAATATGAGCATATGCAATACACGAAATGTAAGATTCCTTCATTAGTAAATACATTATATACACACACACACGCACACACGTATATATATATATATATATAAAGTATACATAGAAAACACTTGCGGCTGCAATGTATAGTGTTCAAAAACAGGCGGGATATAGAGTACAGTGAACACAAAAAAAGAAAAAATCACAAACAGTAAAATTTTTGGAGATCTTTCACCCTTCGTCGGTAAGGAGTGAAGAGAGACTCCTCATATATATACTATAGGTTTGTCCAGACAATAGGCTAGTTGTATGCAGTTGTGCGGTTAGCATATCAAAATGCTACCTAATAAGGGTTAGACAGCTGTGATATTACATATTACTTAATCAGACTTTATCTAAGATGATCTCAATTCCTTTTTATTAATCTCCCTAGCACAAAAAGTAAAATTTTATTAGATACAAGTATCACTAAATAATTTGTAAAAATTGAAATAGCTCAAACCTATCACAGAAAAAATAAAAGGAAGATTTTTTATTCTATTCCCTTGCATTTATTGTATGCAATTATTGTAGGATTAAATATCACAACAAATACAATATTTGTAAAAAATAAATAAAAGCAAATAACAGAATTCTAATAAATAGATGACAATGTTAGCTCCTTCGAGCATAAAATGACATATTCCTCTATCTCAAGGATGTAGATCCCAGTATGAGTGCGGGGAATTTAATGAATTATCTGGCTAGTCTCGGTAGTGGAATTGGCTAGCACGCCGGCCCGGAAAGCAGGAGAAGTCTTGTCAGAGTACAAACCTAAATAACTTGATATTTACCAATGGGGGTCTGGTAAAATCAATCAATTGGTGATGGTGTACTAATGTAAAAAACTTATGTGAGTCCTGTTCAGAAGAGGGTTAAATATAAATAACTCTGATTCAGCTTGTAAAATTTTACTTAAGCGACTAGTTAGATTAACATAATAAGTATTAGAACATCAGATTCAAAAGGTGGTTAGAAGGATTTAATGGTTTATATAACATGAAATGTAAATGTATACAATCAGCAATATTTCTGAAACAACAAGATATAACTAATGACTCCAGAAGGAAAGTTTTATGGTCAAATTCTGCCTTCTTTTAAAAAAATTGCTCCACTAGTCTATCTTAGGATTTATGGGTTTACATAGCAAGAATGTCAAAATGCAAGTTAAGTATTCAATAAGCAACACTCCTGGGAAAATTTGAATATAACTACTGGCTCCAGAGGATAAAAGCTTTTTGGCCAAATAAAATACTACCTTCTTTGAAAAAGGGGTAATTCCTTTTTTCCTTCCCCACCTTCTTGAGGTTTGTCTTTGCACTACCTCTCAAAAAGTAAGTAGATAAATGCCTATCATGAAGGCATGTGATATATGGCATAATGTGGTGGTGGAAAATTGTTCGGGATTGGTCCATATAATAATACTTACAACAGACTTTCACCCATGCTATTCTGAACTTCTTCAGGGTTCATAAGTGCAACGAAGGAATGGATATGCCACATCCCATATCAATCTTCGGTATTATTCAAATGCTNCCTTCCATAAAGTTATTAAAGTGGAATGCTAGCAGCCCTCGAGTCAGTGTTAAGTTAATGTTAATCTGTCAGTTTCTAAGTCAGATTGCATGTCTGGTGGAAAATTGTTCGGGATTGGTCCATATAATAATACTTACAACAGACTTTCACCCATGCTATTCTGAACTTCTTCAGGGTTTATAAGTGCAACGAAGGAATGGATATGCCACATCCCATATCAATCTTCGGTGTTATTCAAATGCTTGGTCATGGATTCCCTCTGGTCCCGTGTTGACAGATGTCCTTCTTGACTTGGGACCTGGGGTTTTTCAATCTTTTCCATGGCCGATTTTATAGAAATGTTATATCCTCTTAATTTACCAATCATTATACCCTCTTAATTAACCAACTGTTACTTCCTTATAAGATGGTTTTTCTTTCAAACAAGTAATAATAAGTCTCCACACCTGCCTGATATATCCATAGCACAAATAAAATACTGTGTATGCCTATAAATAATTTAAAGAGTTGCTTTGTTTCATAATATTATTTAAATAATACCGGAATTTTCAAACACATTTTTCAGAACAGACTTTTTCATTCAGAAAAAAATGTAAGATATCAACATATTCAGTAGAGATATTTTATGTTTATTTCAGAATATCACTGATCCATCTTCAGAGGAGGCTGAAGAATTTTTATCAGCTCAGCCCGTTCCTGAAACTGGAGCTTTCTGCTACATTGCAGTAACAGGAAATGCTAAAACACCTGAGAAAGTGTCTACAGTTCCTGTGTCAACTACCAAATACAATTACTATTTTGGTATTTAATCAGAGTTCAATTTTTAAACTCAACTTCTCTTCTTTACTTTCTTATAAATTGTATGTAAAAACTTTTTTTTAAATTTGGATTTTATATAAATTAATAAGTAATCAGTTGATTTATCAAACTAATCCACACAGGAGTATTTTAATAAACATAAAATAAGATTAGTTCACTTAATAATTAGAAGGGACTATCTAAATGAGCAGAAGCCTCATTTTCTTTCAGAAGAGAAATACATACAAATACAGATCAAAGCATGAAGCACAAGGCAAGTGAATAAAAACAGATTTTGGTTAAAAACAGAATTGGTTCTTAAGAAGAAATAATGGAAAGGCCCAGTAGTAATCTCTATGAAAATCTTTATTATAAGTGGTGAAAAAGTGATGCACCTATTGGTAGAAATAATCAACTTGGCCTGGAATGGAGATGGGAAATTAAAAAAACTTGTTAGAGTTACATTCCTTAAATTGTCAAAAAAGGTGAAGCTACATGAGTTCCATAGGTAGGAAGCTGCAATATAAAAGACTAGAGAAATCTTTCTCTATACCTGAAGGACAGATTAAGATTCTCCAGAAATCCAAATATGCTCTTTTAGAGAAAATGCATACTTCAGCAATTTCTCAAAGTTGAAGAGAAGTTTCATATAGCCCTCATGGAATCGAGCAGCCCATGCTGATCTAAGACTGAGTGCTAAGATCAAGTTTATGGTAAGTTTTTCGAGAGGCTGATATTTCAAAGCTACTGGTGGAAGTAGTTAGGCAGCTCTATAGCAGCGATGTACATAGAGGTAAGATTGTGTCTTAGCTCTCCAAAATTTTCTCCAGTACTTAAATGAGTACTAGATTGAAGCACGAATGCTTCAGAGCCTCCACCTTTTAAACTATTAACCTAGGTAATAAAGAAAACAGAGAGAGGTAGGGCTACAGATAATAGAACAGCTTTTAACTTCCAGCTCTTCGGCTGATAAATAACTCCTTAGTTTCAGCTATGACCATTTCATTGCAAAAGATGAGGACAAAAGTGTTCTCTTTGTTAAAATGACTATAGATTCTTTTATCCCAAGTTTCCTGCTTGTTAATTGTCAGCAGTAAATCTCTTGTAAATAATATTTGCCTCGGAAAATAATGTAATATTTTTTTGTAGGCTACATCAAGTTTCATCTGAAAAGGTATCCTAAAAATGCAACTTTTCTCTTAATCTTAGCCCCAAAATTTCTTGAGCATGTTTTTGTTCACAAACAGTAATTTTTTTAACAGACTTCTCTTACCAATGTTATAAGGTCGAGTATGGAAAGAAATAGGGCACATATGAAGAACTCCCAGGGTATGAAAGTGGATACACCAGAATTTTATTTGTATTTTCTTTGGTTACTTTATTTTCTTTTACTTATTATAAAAACATGAACTTTAAAAATTCCATTATATGAAATGCTAGCTATGAAATTGACTCAAATCAAGTGTGTTAGAAGTTTTTTGGTCATTTCAACCTCAAAGAGTGTTTTATGGCCCAGGATCGTGTTGAATTTTTTCATCTTATCATTCAGTGCATTAATAACATATATGGGAAAAAATAGCTTGATTAATCCGGTAAGCTCAAACATCTGACAATTTTACAGTGATAAGGAACACATAAGTGAATCATCTAGCAAAAATACTAATTTAATTATATACCTAGTGCAGTATTCTAAAATCTTCTTAGAATTAACTCTCAACAATACAATTATTTGAAAGAATACAGCTTTAAAAAATAAATTTAATAAGGGTCTTAGACTGGGTTCTCTTTAAAGACCTTATCACAGCTATCATAGCATAGCCATATAAAATCCATATTGTATATGGAAATGTTTATATCAGTATAAAAGCAAAGAAGTTCAGCATTTACCTGCAACCCAACACCTTTCTAAATTGCTTTCAAACTGCTGAAATATGAGGCTTGTTGTAGATGATTCCTCAAAGACCAAATCTTTTCAAAATCTTACATTGAGCACCTTATAGCAAACAGGATGCAGGGTCAAAAATTTGTCAGCAGGAGCTCCTGAAGATGGATATTAAGTAGAGAAAAGTACTTAAGCATGTGCTAAAATAAAATAGAAACATTTACTTGCTAATTCAATTCAATGTATACTTTAGTTAAAGACTAAGGAAGCACAAGATGAGAGGGCCAGATCTGTAAGAGAAGGAGCCAATTGAAGGATGCCACATGCTTCCATACTTCAGGAAAGGAAATTAGGGTTACACAGAAATAGCCATTAGATTCTTCTAGACCTGCCTCGCCCCTTCCATAAAGTTATTAAAGTGGAATGCTAGCAGCCCTCGAGTCAGTGTTAAGTTAATGTTAATCTGTCAGTTTCTAAGTCAGATTGCATGTCTAGAGCATCCGGCTGGTCATAGCTTTTGCAGTGCCGATAACAGTGAAGTGATAAGTGACAGTAATTAGCAAGTTCTTTTAAGGCCTCTTTGTAAATAAGCAAATTTAATTTATTTGTACATATCTTTAAATTAACTGTGAGTAATTTATATTTTATATTTATTCATTTATTAGTTAGTAATGGCAGTAGGTTCTGTTGTTGTAGCTGTAATTAGTAGGTATAGTTATTTGTTAATAAAAAATTTAGTTCAATTTATCTTTTTTCCTAATTATTATTGACTTGTAACCCTTAACACTATTTATTTCTAATAATTAACCTATAGGTTTCATTTTTCAAAGGTGAAATTTTATCTTAAATAAATTTTAGTTTAAAGTTAAGTAAATTAAACTGAACCAAGATTTTATAATATAAATTTTTATTATACATAAATATATAATATTTAAATAAAGGAACAATTAGTGCTGAAAAAACAAACATTAAGCACATAAATAACAGTAATAGTTTATCAAAAACAGATGAAGCGTAACACTTATAATACAAATATTTTCAGTAAAATAGACTGAATGATTTGTGGATTATAGGAATGAATAAATATAGTGGACAGCAGGAAAAGGCAGATACAAGAAAGAAGTAATAATTGGTAATACTATGAGAGATAATGTAAGAGTGAAATGTAATTCTATGCTTCTCTGACAATGCTTTTTCTTAAATTTTCTTCTGATTAAATAAAAACTTAAAAAGAAAAAAAAATTACAAGCATCCTAATATGCAATATTACCAAGCTTGTAATATTATCCTTTAANGTGAAATATATATATATATATACTTTTTCAGCATCTTTTTTTTTTAATCCATATAAAGAGAGTATTTTAAAAATAAAATTTTGTGTTTTTGTGGGGTCTCTTGTTTTTAAAATATAAAAACCAAATTTAGTACATGGCTTTTCATTAAAAACTCTAGAAATAATCAATTTTATTAATTTTGGTTAAAATCGGACGAGAGAAAAGGGGTTTAGAGAGAGTCCAAATCATCATATCTTAGTTGTCAGTTAAGTTACAAAAAAGTTCACAGAAAGAAATAAGTGTTTCTATTAATGTTTATTATAATTTTGTAAAATCAATTTTCTTAAAACATTTAGTAAGGAAGAAATTTATTAAAGTAACTACTATGGGCGAGCGCTTCCACCTCTCTTCCTTCAAGCCAGCCTAGGGCAACTATAGTGATATTATTTCAGCTAGTAAATTAAATTTCCTCATTTGCTCTTACTTATATACATCTGTAATGATTTTTCTAAAACAATTTATCCCTTTGAAAATAATTCCTTTGGTCAGTTATACAGCAGAGTCAGTTTTCATAGGCAGCAGTGCTAGAAGTCTTCAACTGGTAGTGCATTTAACTGTCAGTAAGTCTTTTGATTTTCTCTAGAGGTCCAAAATGATGTGTTATTTTCAATGTGATTTAATGTGTTATTCTCAGCCTCCCAAAAAAATTTTTGTTATCTGAAAATTTGTACACTAGATGTCTTCCTTGTTACAAATAGAATTATACAGCCCAATGACCTGAGTGGTCGACTCACAGAAAAGAAAAAAAATTATAAGCATATAATATATTAGAAATCAGATTTAGAAACTAGCATTTTAGCAAATGGGTAAAAAAAAAAATAGAAATAAAAATAAAGCAGTAATAAAACACAAATAAAAGTTACTGAACTTTAAGTAAACCATTGCTTCTAGGATAGTAATTCATCATGAAACTGTTAATTGCCTTTGAAACTTATTTTCATAATAAAAACAGTTTTATACCACAATAATTTTTAAGAATTGGGTACATTCCATAAACATTCTTATTTTCAAAATAAGTTACATTTCAACTTTTAGAACTAAGAATCTAACATTGTTCTAGTGTGAAATATTATCCCACTTAATAATACATTTATTCAATAATTTTAATTTTATAGATGAAACATTTAATTTGCATTTTTTTCAAAACTATGCAAAGTATTTGCATATTTTTATGATACCCTCAGTTCAGATAAACCAATTCTAGATAGATACAAAAATTATACTCCGTAATATAGCTATGTATTAATAATAAAGACTGAAATTGGAGTGTAAATAAAGGTATTACTTGTTTCAATTCCCTTAAAACTCTACTTGAGTGAGAATACCAGTGCTACAAACTGTTCATAGTGGAGTGTGATAATTCCATCTTGATCAGTATCTTCTCGTCTAAAGGCTTCTGTGAGTGTCTGCAAGATAATTGGCAGTAAGTAACAATATTCATGAAATTTTTTTTTTTGTTGGGGTTTGGTCAACATAGGTCACTAACACCAACAAAAAAAAATCTACTAATAATCTCTACGGTCAAAAAACTCTACATTTGAATATTCATGAAAATTTCTTAACATAGTTCAACAATAATAAATTTATTATTAAAAAACTTACATGCAGGATTACACAGCACTGAATAAAATCATCAAATAGTATTGTTCCTCGACCATGACGGTCAAATTTCTGTACTATCGTTTCAACAGTAGGAGGTGACAATCTATAGCCAAAGGATCCCAAAGCTGTGGCCAGTTCATTTCTATCAATGTTACCTGAACCATCTCTATCAAAGGAGCGAAAGCATGCTTGCCAATCAGTTACATAACGCCATAGGCTTCCAAAATCTTCATAAGATATACTTCCTCGATTTGTTCTGTCAAACATCCCTAAAACAAATAAAACCGTTTATAACTCATTCTTGAAAATACAAGAGATTCCAATATAAAGGAACTGGTACACAGTCTAATTTTGACAGAAGTGCTTCTGCCTTAGAACAAAATATATACATCAAAAGTAGGATTATATGTGTGAGTTTGTATGTATTTATATATGTATATATATATATATATATTTGTGTGTGGGTAATTTTTTGTCTAGTATATAAGATTGATTAATACATACATCAGCGTTTCACAGACCACAATTTTCAGTTTTTCTAATGAAAAAATGAAATTCAACATTTAGCCTTTGACAATTGCGACCAAACGTTTTTTCACTGTAGTAATAGTAAGTTTAAAGTAATGAAACTCATACAGATCTCTTAATTAATAAAATAAATATTTGTCGAGTTCCTCAGAGAAATTGAACAATATTTTAAAATGCAGTATAATTTGACTCTTATAATTACAATAATTATTAATATTACCAATGAACTATTAATTTAGTTCTGTTATGAAAATGAATTTATCCAGAACGCTAAATTAAATTAAAACAATATAAAAAATAGATTAAAAATTAACTTGCCTTTTCTCCTTTTAGTGTTCATGTGCGTATAAAGTTTTTTTTTTTAGGTGTGTGCGAGTAAACGATTAATTATTCATACCATTAGTGTGCAAAAAAAGTAATAGTTGATGTTCACTTCTACTTTTTTGAATGTACTTTAANGTGAAATATATATATATATATACTTTTTCAGCATCTTTTTTTTTTAATCCATATAAAGAGAGTATTTTAAAAATAAAATTTTGTGTTTTTGTGGGGTCTCTTGTTTTTAAAATATAAAAACCAAATTTAGTACATGGCTTTTCATTAAAAACTCTAGAAATAATCAATTTTATTAATTTTGGTTAAAATCGGACGAGAGAAAAGGGGTTTAGAGAGAGTCCAAATCATCATATCTTAGTTGTCAGTTAAGTTACAAAAAAGTTCACAGAAAGAAATAAGTGTTTCTATTAATGTTTATTATAATTTTGTAAAATCAATTTTCTTAAAACATTTAGTAAGGAAGAAATTTATTAAAGTAACTACTATGGGCGAGCGCTTCCACCTCTCTTCCTTCAAGCCAGCCTAGGGCAACTATAGTGATATTATTTCAGCTAGTAAATTAAATTTCCTCATTTGCTCTTACTTATATACATCTGTAATGATTTTTCTAAAACAATTTATCCCTTTGAAAATAATTCCTTTGGTCAGTTATACAGCAGAGTCAGTTTTCATAGGCAGCAGTGCTAGAAGTCTTCAACTGGTAGTGCATTTAACTGTCAGTAAGTCTTTTGATTTTCTCTAGAGGTCCAAAATGATGTGTTATTTTCAATGTGATTTAATGTGTTATTCTCAGCCTCCCAAAAAAATTTTTGTTATCTGAAAATTTGTACACTAGATGTCTTCCTTGTTACAAATAGAATTATACAGCCCAATGACCTGAGTGGTCGACTCACAGAAAAGAAAAAAAATTATAAGCATATAATAGGTGTAAAATACAGTTTACTAACATAATTCTACAACATTTTTAGGATTAATCCACATTAAGAAAAATATTAAAGGCATAAAGGTCAGGTAGGCTCAACTTTGTTATTCATTGCAAACCATTGAATAAATTCATTTTATAAAAATAGGATGGGGGAGAGGAATTTAGGGGCGTCCAAAATTGAAGAACGTAATATATTTGTAATTAGTTTTACAATACTTTATTTTCTAATATTTGTAATCTAGAAGAAAAAAAAAACAATGATGATATTTAAGAATGTTGAGCACTTTCTTTCATTTAATGAGTGCCTGGATAACAGAGTGGCTTTAATAATAAAAGCTTATCTCGAACCATGGGTGTTTAGAATAGAAAGGTTATCTGTATATAGCCACTCTCTCCATAGCCCTTAGTGGTTCAAATGGAGGGTTGAATAACGTAAAAGATAAATCATAAGACAAATTATTTCTCCACATTTCATTTACTAATAAATGCGAGGAAGAGTGAAAAATAGCATAACAAAAAAGTTTAGCATAACTGCAACATTTTGAATTTTTAAGAAATAAATAGATTTTAACTCTCACAATAATAATGCAGAATACAGAAGAAATAAAGATAAATATATACACTGATTATTTTATAAAAAATAATAAACCATAGATAGGTAGGGAAGAATGCAGGAATAGGAAAAGAATACTACCATTTCTAAGTGAATGATCACTGTCAACATTTTTCATTCAAATAAGTTCTTTAAATATGTTGATATTTATATTTATGAAGAATAATGGAATTTTGGTATAGATGATATACTTGAAATGTGATTAGTTTCTATCACTGGCCACATGGGTCAATATTAAGCTTATAAAGACATTTAGTTAATGTAAGCTTAATATTGTTATTCGAACCTATAATTTAAGCTTGCATAGACTATGTTTAGTGATTAGTGTGATTATTAGTGATTATTATTAGCACTATCAATTGCTAATATTTGAAGCAAGATGAAAAAGAGATTATAAACATCCCCTGAAAAGGTTTTAGATTTAGAAAAATTAGCTAAAATAACAAAAAATTGTAAACACTACAACTTGTAGATATTTTATTTGGTTGTGGTATTTTATCCCACGTAAATTTTAAACAATTAATGAGAGGGAATAGAATAAAAAATCTATCTGTCCTAGCCAGGAATATTAAATAAAGTAAATGACGAGAGTCGACAAATAGCTTGACAATGTCAGCTCCTTCGAGTACAAGACGAAACTCTCGCCTTTCTCGTGGGTTAATCTCTCGCTAGTATAGAGGGAATTGAATGAGACATCTAGCGCGTCCTGGTAGCATAACTGGTAAATGCACCGGCCCGGATAGCAGGAGATCCAGGTTCGATTCCTGGCTGGGACAGATAGATTTTTTATTCTATTCCCTCTCATTAATTGTTTAAAAGAAAGGTATTTTTTCTTGTCTTAATCAGGTTTCATTATTTAGTGTTTGTAGCTGTATTCTCTATTAACTGTATCCTCCCCCTCTCTTCTCATAAATACATACACTTTTTTTTTTTTTTTT
>KZ807551.1:264416-291461 GCA_000696205.2 Oncopeltus fasciatus
TATATATATATACTGTCCTATTAGGACAATTAAATAGGAGTCTAACTCAAATGACATCGTTAAATGCTGCCACCGGGGTGAAGGAGAAGGAATAAAGGCCTTTCTCAATTCTATGAAAATATTTAAAAGATATATAATCCTTATTAAGGATAGTGATAGTATTTCAACAGCCCTGTTTTGTATTTTTTTGGATCTACCTTAACCTAATCCCCCTCCCTCCAAAAAAACATCTAATAATTATCATTTAATGTGTAAATAAATGATAACTATATTTAAAAAGTCATAAAATTATTAAATTACGATTACTAGGAAGTAAGAATAATAATTTATGCGTTAATTCAATTTACTTACAATTCTAATAACTTTAGTTATAAGTATTAGTAATAGTGTGAAGTCTAGACGTATATCTTGAACTCTCGTACCTTCTATTATCCGTCTTCATTGGTTTCTGCAAATGAAGACGGACAATGGAAGGTATGACAGTTCTATATTCATCGGTGGTGGAAATAACCTTTTAGATTATTTACCTAATCATAATTAACCTTGTTATTATTAGTGTTTCGTCAAAATGTATTAAATAATAGATAGGAAATTTATTTTTCTAATAAGGTAATGAAGAATAGCCGATTCTTCGCAAATTTTTTTTTTATTTACACAGGTTAAGCGCTTTCGAACCTGTAGGTCTCATTGCCAAAGCCCAGACACATAAAAGAGAGATGTCCTTTCCAAGCGTCTGTCGGTTCTCTATGGCGTATCAAACTGTGAATTTATTTTTCTATCTTTTATATCACATAATAAATTGACGAAAAACTTATATTGTCGAAGATATTCAAGAAAGTAGTCTGGACCCCACATTTTTCTTCCTATCGATCTTAGTTTTAACATGCTTTGCCTTCACTAACTTGGATGATAAATTAGCCATATATTATTAGTTTTTTTCATCTTTAATGAAAGAGGTGAAGTATGTTTATTTTAAATTACTGCTGAATGGTAGAAATTGTTATCAATATTACTTTTATTAAAACATGAGTAATATGAAACTGAAAGAGAAGGATTATATAGTAAAATAAAGTAAAATTCAGCCTGCATTCATTCTTCTAGAGAAAAAACTGACGAAATGTCTTTTATTNCGATTGTTCGTGTGTAGGTTGCGTTTTAGTGTATTGTCTGTTTTTAATGCTGTGAGTATACCTTCTTTTCTAAATAGGTTTGTAAGTTTCAGTGCCTGTGTATGTTATTGTGTATCTATGATTTGCCTGTTCTTCTTCTTGTCTGTTCGTATGTGTTTTGTTGTTGTATTTCGTAAGTAGTTTGTCTATCTACCTATATCAACCTATACCTAGAATAATGGACTCTGACCCTCATAACTCGCAGTGCGACAGACCTTATCGCCGTCAAAAGTGACCGTTACAGCTACCTGACACAACTAACTCACAGAATACAAACACAGTTGAATACAGACCGTGACAGTGAACGTATGTATTCGGCCAGAAGATGGACAATGTCCGAAAGCGCTCGCCAACGGAGGATGGTTTGCAGAAACCAATGAAGACGGATAATAGAAGGTATGAGAGTTCTATATTCATTGGTGGTAGAAATAATAATAACCCTTTAGTATATCTTGAAGTTTATTTAAGATGTATAGAGTGCGCCAGTTATAACTGCTGACTGGTTGTGCGATCTTTCGGATGTAAAGAAAATGTGGACTGCAGCACTAATGAAACCAATTCATGCAATGCTCGCATCCTAGTACGGATAATCTATTTTGGTTTTTAGCTGTCTCAAGTAGCTTGCAGCTACTCGCGTTCATGAACGGGACGATTAAGTTTCTTTTTATTTAGAGTGACATACTCGCATTATAATTCTGTAGTTGGATCAAGATCAAAACATTCTTAAGCTCTCGTTAGCCTTCTATATTTCCTGGAGTCACCGGACGCATTTATCATAATGTCACACCCACCTGGCTTGGGGTCGTTCATATTGGCGGTTCCCACAGGGCGAGGCACTTTGGTTGGGTTTACCCCTGCGAATATCACAAATGTGGATATCTCGGGCGCGTTATATCAGGTTGGGGACTGCGTTCGCGCTGTCCCTATCACAGTTATCTCGAATATTCTTGGGCATTTCTTAATGTCTAACATGTAGGATGTGGTATATACTATTTAAAGCTTCCTACTTCAAGAGGATAATATGAATACCCACTTTTTAAAAAAATGACTGTTTTTTAACCAATTATTTGTATTCTTTATTTCATATAAAATACAATCAATACTCAAGAAGACAATTGTTATTTACTGTCATTAGCATCCCTCTAGATGATCACTCACTCCCATGCTGATAACAATTCTTGGGATGGCTGACAAAGAATTCTTTAACCTAATTCATGATAGATAAAAAAAAATTAATTTCTTACTGTATGCTGTAATAGAAATCTGTTCTAGTGTTTAATTATCTTTACAAATGTTAAAGTAAAAACTAAAATATTATATTAAAAATATTTGTCCACCTAGTTCCTACTTTTTAGAAAATGTGCCTGATTTTAATTTCAACAGAATTAATGTTAAGCCTATTTTATTTTGGACTACATTTTTAACCTATTTACAATTTTATAAAGTTTATAATTTGATATTTACTACTTTATTTTTTATAAATAAATTGCTCTCATATTTACCTTAAATTAATGTTTCTCTTTGTATTTTACATTTTGTTTGTCAGTGAAAATTTCTGGAAGAGTAAGAAAAATGTTCATGATTTTTTCTAAAAATAAATAACTAGTTTTTCAAACATAATGATAGGTAATTCATTTATTATTTAAAAACAAAACAACAGTACCCTCTTAATCCTCTATCTCACTAAGTACTGTTTTACTGTATTTGCCCTTGACATCATTGATTGAAGTACATAGAAACCAATTGATGAACTCATCATTATGTTTAGAATATTTTAAGCTGTATCTTCATTTTTCTTTGGTTTAAATAAGCTATAAAATATTCTTGAAGACAAAAATAATATTCTTAACTTTTAAGTACTAACTACTAGTTAAGTAGTTGAATCGGTAAAAAAGTTTTTAAATTTAAAAAATAGTCCTGCAACAGGTCCAGGGTGGAAAAATATGTTAAGGATTCTCGAACCACAACACACTAGAAAAGGCCTGTAGGTCAACACACTTATCTAGCCCACCTAATCCCCCCCCCCCCCATTCAATGAAGATAGGTAACCAATTAGCGCTGAGTGTTTCCTAGGGTGCTCCTAAAGTAACTCATGATAGATTTATTCTGGTGTGCTACCAGAAATCCTCTGGGTCATTACAAGCAGAGGTACAAAAAGGAACTGTGCAACATAAGTATTGAATCCTAGACCCCTGCCTCAGGAGTCCAGTACCTTAACCAGCATACCACTGTGCCCCTAATTAGTTAGTAGATAATAGTGATAAATTAGTTTTTCCAACAAGTAGTTGAATGAATATAACAACGGGTAAGGAAACAACAGTTTATTTAATGATATACCACACTATATTATATTATTATACATAATTATATGTTACAAAAGCTATATAATGAAGCAAAGCCTAATAACACAATATTATGTAATAATAAAAATTATATTCAAATTAAATAACTATTGTAAAGTAATGAATATCACCTTATCAAACAAAGAAGATTAGGTTAATAATGTTTAAGTACATATAAATATAAAAAGAAGCAAATGTGGATTAATAAATGGTTGAGGTTCAATAATAAAGCAAGTTTCAGGAAATTAAGTTAATTATAATGGTGAAAGATATGATAATCTATTTAAATAAATTTCTAAAAATCAAATTAAATTTGAAGATATATAAAATATCTATGATATTCAATATAATATAGAAACATCAAGAGACAAATTGTTAGATTTATACTCTAGAATTATCAATTTATTTGCAGTTAGAAGAATGAAGTTCATATAAAAAATTCAAATGTAATCATTCTCTATATTTAATGTTATTCTAAAAATAGAAACCTAGCTAACTTTTTGTAAATTAAAAACTTTTCACCCCAGTATTATGTCAGCTCAGGATTTATTTCAAGAACTTAGGAAAATAGAAAACCATTATACTAATTCATTATTTTTTTATGTATAATATACTAAAATATAATTTGAATCTATTCTAATAATTAATTGCAAAATAGACTTAGATAAAATTATTTATACTATTAAATTATCAATATTTCAACAGATATTTATGAACTGTACAATATGCTTCCTATACCTACAATTCAGAAAAATCAAAACTTAACCATTATTCCCAATTTTATTTTCATTTCAAAATCAGAGAATATAATTAAACTAAATATTTCTGATAATAATTGTAAAATGGCTGATTAGTTCCGCTGCCCAAGCAGCTACTTAACTTCTCACATCAGTAGACCTGAAGAAGAAATTATCAACAATCATCAGTAACTCTCATACCTTATATTCTCCGTCTTCATTGGTTTCTGTACACCATCTCCAGAAACCAATGAAGACGGAGAATATAAGGTATGAGAGTTCTATATTCATTGGTGGTAGAAATAATAATAACCCTTTAGATTATTTACCTAATCATCAGTAACTTATAATTATATAGCTAACAAGTATAAATAATTGTAATTTAAATTTTGGACATAAAATAAAAAAATACATCTCTAAAAACACAACTGAGCCGATATTATATATATATATGTACACACACACACACATTCATGTAATTATTTATCAACAGCTGAAGCTATTCATTATTGTATTTCTAATTTCAATTGCTTCAAGATTAAAATAAGGTTTATCATCAATTTCATCTATATCTAGATCATCATTATCAGACCCTTCATCAACGTAAGTTACACCATCTTTTAAAGAGATGTTATGCAAAATACAGCTAGATAAAATGATATATTTGACATACTCCAGATTAGAAACATTAATATATTTCAATTTTCTAAACTGCCCTTTTAACCGCATAAAAGCCTGCTCTATAAGAACCCAAGCACTTGACAACTTTCTGTTAAATTTATGCTGCATCTTTGTCAAATGTCCATTGTCCTTAAATGGAACCATTAAAAATTTTTCCAAGGGATATGCTGAATCTCCTAAAAGAAACGTCCCTCTTGGTAGAAGTGAGTCAATCTCTTCACTAAGCAGTCTGTAAACTTCACTGTTTTTCCACACCCCTGAATGAAGGGAAGACCCTGGCCACCCTGTGAAGACATTTATGAACTCCATTTTTGAGTTGCAAATGCCCTGGAGAATCACAGAATGTAGTCCTTTCCTGTTGTAATATGAGTTGTCCCCCTTAGGACCAGGAATCAGTACATGGGTGCAATCCAAACAGCCAAAGACTCCTTAAACATTAAATATAATTTACAAGCAAATAAATTGGTAACAAATGTCTTTTGGTTGAACAATCACTATAATGAATTACCTTGAAAACTGCCTTCTCCCCTTAAAGACTTGAATGATTCTACATTATCTATTGCTGCTTGTCCCTTAGGCCAAACAATATAGTTCTCCATGTTAGAGGTTAACAATTTGCATGTATCGATAAATATTCTATGAGTATGTCCTCGGCTGAATCCAAATCTATTCCCTACAGATCTGACAGTCTCCTGAGTGGCAAGCATCCAGATAGTTAAAAGTAAGGCTTCTTTCAGAGGAACCTTAGGCCTTCCACGTATTTGAATGTCACTTTTTAGTTCACAAATAAGTTTCTGAAACAAGAAAATTGTAGAAAAATATATATGAATGCATTTTTTATTAGTTACATAGAATTCTTGATTTGTGCTGGAGAGCTTAATTTAGTTTTTAACTAAAAAAAAGCAATTTTTAGTTCAAAAATATTTAAATAAACAAATAAATAAGTATCTATAACAAATATTTACTTATTAGTTCAATATTATCCGTATAAGTCAATTATCTCTAAAATTTTTAAAATAATGGTAAATGTTCATATTTGTAAAGTTTCTTTAACAGTATAGGTGTTCTCTGAGAACGCTTAATTCAACATGAATACATACATACAAAATAAGTTTGATTGTTTTACATAAATTTTACATCAAATGCACCAAATTTTTAAATGTAATAATAATAAAAGAAAACTGTATCTAAGATGTAGCTCCCTGCGAATTCAGAGACTTTATAACTACACCTAACAATACCTATACACAACCAAACCATATATCTTCCTATACCTATGTATAAACCTCTCCCTCAATATATATAGAGTCTGTGTTACCTGCACTCTTCATTCTGGTCTTATTTGTTATATATACCACACCTGTGAGTGTTTCATTTTCTCTATATAATTATCTCTCTCTCTATAGATTGATAATTTTTTTATTATTTACAGATACCAAGACAGTATGTCACAATAATAAAAATATAAGGCTTGGCTTTTATAAGCAGTCAGCCGGAGTTTGCCGTGACAACCGGTTTAATTCAAACAAGTATCTTAATTTCCCTTCTTTTCTTTTTTTTCTTCATTTCTTTAACTAAATAATCACTTGAATAATAGCATTACTATCTTGTATTAATTAATTTATAAATTAACAGTTTCATATTAATAACATACCCATTTACATAACACATGCATAAATAAATACCTTTAATAGGAATATAAATCTATTTCACATAAATGCAACAAGTAACAACATTTGTATTTTTAAAAAAATTAAATTTTCAAAATATAACTTATATAATATAACATGTATACTTAATAGTTGTCATATTAATAAAGATTAGCACAACCAGAAAACAACATAGAAGCCCTTCGATTATGCTGTATTATATTCCTTGCAAAGATAATACCTATATCTCCCAGCCAACTTTAGATATCGAACTAATCCTGACCAGTCTTTCTCATTGAGCTGAGATATTAGTTCCTCTAATGAGAGATAATTCATCCCAAGTGAGATTTTACAGAACTCTGATAATATAGGACACTGGGTAAAAAAGTGATAAATATCTTCTATTTCCCTTGTGTTGCACAGTGAACACATTCCTTCAACATGTAATTTTTTTAATTTAAATTGAACAACCCACATTTCGCTTTCAAAATCAACTTTATGTTGTTGAAACTTATTTCTCTTTTTAAATCGTTCAATTCATGATTTAATATGCTGTATAAACCCAAGACCCTCGATTTTTTTGTCTTAATTATTGTATTTTCTTGCAATATCTACCTATAACATTACGAAAATTTTCAAAATAGTCAGACCAGTTTTCAGTATTTTTTATATCTAGATTAATATTTTAAGATATTTGCCGATATGATCTTCAGCTCCCTGTACCCAAATATATATTCTTTCTCATAACCACTTCTTCCATAATACGGGGAAACCAATTTATTGAAAGATTCATAACTTTTAGAATATAGTCATGGTATAACTTAATTGTGTGCAGAATAAGAGTATTAGTCCTGTTTCAAGGTATATCATTAAATATTTTCTTCATGAAATATTGCTGTACTTGTTTCACAGATCTGTATTGCTGACCTCCCCATTCTTGAGCATCACGAATGCTCTAAATACTGCCATGAATACACTTATTTTTTATTCATAGCATATTCTACTATTACTTAAGGTTTTCTATGCTACAATAATAGCAATAGTTGAGTTGGTTAACTTATTATTAAAATGTTTTTTTTAACAAAGTGTTGGTGTGATGAGAACTCCTAAATACTTATATTTAAGCAATAATAATTTAGAGACCTAACAATTTATAACTACACCTAACAATACCTATACACAACCAAACAATAGCTCTTCCTATACCTATATATAAACCTCTCTCTCTCTCTCTCTCTCTCTATATATANTATATACATATTTATAAATAAGGATTTTTGTCAAATAATTTTGTTTAGGCCAATATTTTGAGAATATATATTTTCTCTTCTTCAAGGATAAAATACACACAAACAACCGTTTTACAACATAGAAATGAATAGTAATTAAAAAATAAATATAACATTTATCATAACTATTTACCATACGTAAGAAATCAAACAATTTTTTTTATTGTTATTTTAGAAAAGATTAGCTAACTTAACAAGACAAATAAATTAAATTAGTAGTTAAAGACTTGTACATCAGCACAATAAGCTGTAACTACTAACTTAATAAGTCTGATATTTTTAAGTGTATTACAGTGTTTAATTCAATTTTATCCTACAAAATTTTGAGACATTTGAATATATATAAAGATTTTAGAACAGAAGTTTTGAATTACTTAGACATTTGCATAAGCAGCACATTCATGCATTCCGAGTATCATAAATACTGACCAAGTATTCATTACTAACCATGTTACATTAAAAAAATTATACTTATTCGCTAAAAATTGAGAATTATTTTCTTTCTCAATTAAGGTTATTAATTTGGAATTTAATACATTTATAAAAATAAGGTTGGTTAATGGGATCTGTTGGGTCACACAATCCTGGTGCTACAGGTTCAAATGCCACCCAGGGCAAGCTTTTATCCTTAAATAAGAGCTAGTCCTGAACCATGGATGTTTGGAATGGGATAGCAACCAATATATAGCCCTTCCTTCCACGACCCTAAGTAGTTGGAGGGAGGCTAACATTTAAAAAAAAAAAAAATTAATCATAATTTGTACATGTGCTCTTGCTCAAGCAGGGATGCCATAGCCAAGTTCTTCAAGTCTGATGGGTTATAGTAACTTGGTTAATTAGTAGGCATATGAGTTTAACTCACTTGATTTAAAAGGCTGTCTTTGAACTCCTGCTAAGCAAACTCTTGCAGCCAAATAACTTTCAACAGGTGGGTGCAAATATTAGCATTTGCTGTTGATATTGACATTATTGCTAGATCAGTAGGAGCTCTATAAGAAGTGTTTGTCAATATATTGAAAGTTACCAAATAAATCGGTTACCAAATCGGCACTAGTGAAAAAGTACAGAGGAGCTGGCTTAGCTGAGGGGATATATTTAGGTCTCTCATGCATAGTGCTACAGATTTCAGTCCCACCCTGGGTATTATTATTATCAAGAAATAAAGCTCGCTAATTGCCATGGCTGTATGGAACAGTTGATTACCAGTAGATAGCTTCTACCTCCATAACCCTACCCTAAAAAAAAAGTTGAAAGTAAGGTAAAAAAAAATGTATAAGGTGCTGCAGAAGAGGGCCCTGAATAGGAAATTATTGAGTCAGGGCCTTAAAGTTTAAAAGGTTGGCCATTTCTTTTGATTTTTAGCTCAAACAAGAAAGTCACCATAGATGTTAGAAGTTATATTGCCAATGCATAATAGGACTTATTTTGGTCTCCATAAACTCCTCTATGGTTTAGAGCTGATTAGCTATTGAGGTGTTTAGTAGTATCATGATTTTCTTGGTCACAAGAAAACCATGGTACTAATACTACCTTAAAAATAAAACGTATTCATTCCTTCCTCAAAAATGCAACAGCATTTAACTTAGCCAAGGCTGCAAATAATGAGGTCTTAATCTGAAAGGGGGAACTTTTTTATCAAGAGAAACCCAGTTCGGTTCTTAACATATATAGGAGACCAGTAGGAACTCATCAAATGAAGAGCTTTTAACTGCAGAGATTATAAGTAATGAATCTGTTGGGGGTTGATAAAAAAAAAATACTATTTAAAAAACACATACTCTTATTATCTACCAACATATCGGCTTACAATATAAGCCAGATAGCCTGTAGGAATAAAAATTTGTAAGAAAACATGAGAAAAACAAAAATTATATGTATTAGATTATTGTTACATAAACTTATTATAATTAAAAGTAATGTAATATGGATTGCTTCAAAAAACAATAACAATATTAGTTCACTAAACCTACCTATCATAAAGGTGAGAGGGGATGTGTTTTCCCCTGAAACAAATCTGCATGATTGAGAGGTAAGGATTAGAAATTGGAAAACTAAAGGTGTACTGGGGAAGGGTGGGGAATGTGAGGCGGTGACATAAAAGGAGAGCGGCCTGTATCAAAGGGACAATACGGGAAAAATTAGGTAGGGATTATTTTGGATAAGTGGCCTGAGGATCTAGGAGACAGTTGGACAAGTTGATTTAGGAGGAGGGCTGATAGTTTTTCAGAATGTTGAAAATTTTTGAAGAAGTTTCTTCTATGTCAGTTCTGTCATGTGGATTGTTCTGTAAGTATATGAGTACGGTTTCATATAACAGGCGTTTGTGTTCATAGAGCTCAGTGGAAAGAATAGTATAGAATGAAGAGTTTTGTGCGGGCAGTTTTATATGCTTTTTGTTAATGGCATTTTTGTTAATGTGGATTCTACGGAAAATAGGGTTTTTGGTTACACCAATGTATGAACCAAGGTAATTAAGAGTAGAACAAGAAAATCTATAGATGACATTGATTAAGGAGGGGATGGGGTCTTTGAGGTGGGTGTAAATAGATTTAATAAGTGTAAAAATGGAGAAGAGGAACTGGGAAGAATTCTTTGTTCAAATCAGTGAAGATAGAGCCATTGGTATTAGGGAAAATAAGGGTGTCTAGGAAGGGCAGTTGATAGTTAGCCTCAATTTCTATGGTGAATCTTAGAGGGGGTTAATAGGAGTTGAATGCAGTAAGGATTTTTGTGAAATAAGAATGAAGCTTATGTCATCAACACATTTTCTGAGAAACAAAATATTGTTGGGAAAGGGGAGAAGAGAAGAGCCTAGGAGGTCTTTGAGGGTAGTATAGGAATAATCGGGAGCGAGGTTATTTCTCATAGCCAGACCAAAAATATGGCAGCCAAAAGTACAACAAAAGGAAAGAGGCTCGAGCTAAATGGACCACTAAGATGGATAAGTCATATATTTTTTTGTTTTTCTCATGTTTTCTTATGACAATATTGTTCAACAACCCTAATAAGCCAAAATGCCAGCAGATAATAAAAAATACATTTTTTTTAATTTGTATTTTTTGATCAACCTTGACTAAAACCCCAACAAACTAGGAAAATGGGAATTTATATAAAATTCCTCAAATCTTACTTCATTGTCCAAAAAACACAGGAGATTAAGATGAAGATATTTACACTAAGACCAAAAAATAAACTGAGGTATATTTTCTTTTTTAACATAAGGAAAGTATAATAAATCTTAATTGAAGATTGATAAAATTTCAACCTTTTAAAGTATCCTGAATACCACTAGTTTTGCTTCAAATTTACACCCATTGTTAGACTACAAAGAAATTCTAATTCTAAGAAGCATATGGTATGATACAGAGCTGTATAGTTTTTGCCCAATATCAGACCAGGAAGAGTGGCATACTGTTAAAGGTTAAAATTATTTTTTTCCTAGACAATGATCGCTTATAATTTGAATTTTATATTTGAGATTATCATAATCAATTTAAGTGTAGGGAATCTACAAAACACTTTTTCGTTTTATTGATAAATCAGTAGGTTTATAATTTTAAATAGAATTTATAATTGAATTTGATTTGTTTTATCAGAAATCATTACCAAGTTGAAGCAGACAACATAAATTTTCAGCTCAGAGGTAGCAAGCCAAAAAGATAAGGCCAGATTGTGTTAAAAGAAATGATAAACCATAATAGATAATAAACTGATATCACTAAATAAATATAATTTTAATATTAATGAAAAATTGAAGTAATCATTTTTTTAAATGTAATCAGCTGAAAGAATAAAAATTTTAAAAGTTATTAAATAAATAAAAGGTAGTATGATTCTTCTTTTAAGTATAATTTACACCGACAATATTTTTAAAATGTCCTGCACATATATATTTTCCAGGACAATGACAATTTTTTGAAGAATTTGAAAGAATATCTTTTAAAACTAAAATTTCTTATATTTATTTTCAAACTAGTTATTTACTAATTTTTAAATAAGCAACACTAAATTAATTGAAGCATTTAAGTTACAACATAATAATCATTATTTAAAAAAAACTTCATATGATTTACTTAAGAAAATTGTACCTTTGTATTAGCATGATAGTGTGTAACTTCAGTGTATGCTTATAACTCTTTGCAACTACACAGCTACATAGAATGGAAAAGCACTTTTTCAATTTGATACCCAGGTTTTGTTCTCTGAAGATACTTTAGTTACAGTAAATTACCTGTTACACACAAAAATAGCCAGGATATAAGTCAGCATTTACTTGGGATTACTTGCTTAAGATGAATAATTAAAGATCACTATTATATTTCAATTACGATAATTCTGTTAGTTTCCAGAATGTGCATCACTTTCTACTTTTATAAAATAGATTATACGATCCTTTCACTGTTTTAATGCCATTTAACACAATATATAAGGTTAATATAAATTGCTAAAATTTATATCTCCTGGTAATTAAAGATATTAATAAACCAAAAGGGAGAATTTCATGTTACATTGACATGCCATAATTTTCAGTAGTGCTCCATTAGAATATTTTAAGTATAATATCTATATGTTCTTAAGTAGTTTTATTACTTTAGTTTCAAGGTAGAGTTATTTGTCTGAGTGCCCTTTTGCTTTTCCCTCCTGTTCTATCTCTATTATTTCATTAACATGATTCAAATTCTTAAATATAATTAAGCAAAAATGATCAAGTAGTAAACAGAGAACTGTTTACTACATGATCTCTAGTAGCTTTAGGGGAATACCATAAATCTATCTCCAAAGGAGAGCATAAGAAAAGAACTGCCTTTACTTTCTAAAGAACTTGTGATTGAACTGGAGATTCGATCATGAAAAGTAACCTATGCTAGTTCAACCTTTAGTCACTAGGAGCATTTACATTTGATTCACAGGTACTCTACCGCCAATGGGAACAGTATCTAATAAAACAAATTTTCTATTGCTATTTCTGAAGACATCTAGACCAAGGAGCTGTAACTCAGCCGCCCACAACTCTCACTCTCAACTATACCATATGTGAGTACTCTAGAATAGAGGATTGAAGTTGTTTTTACAGGGAAAAGTTAATAGATTCAACAAATTTGATCATAAAATAACTATGAATCTAATATGAGAAGTGTTGAGTGGACCTTGATAATATGTATTAGCAGTAAAGAACCATTAAATATCAAAATCGACTATTTATATTAACCTCTACGGATGACCGACTGATATGGAAATGTGACTTAAAATCCTCGTCGGAATAAGATGGCACAATTTCTGATGCATAATTTCTAATTCTCGTATTATGAGAAACTTGCACCAAAATTTCTTCTATTCCATCACTAGCTCTTGATGAGTCACTGCTACTACTATCCTCTGCAATTTCCATAAGTTTTCTAAGCAAAAAACCTTCCATGTCATCTGGAAAATAAAAGATTATAGTGACACTAGAAGAAAAATAGCAGAAGGTTGCAATGAGTTTACAAGAACTAGTTCACTCATGTCTTTTTATCAAACCTGTTCACTCACTAAAGGTTCATTTTCATGGCTCACTAGTTCACAACTCGCAAAAAATTCCATTGCTTGTCAGTTTTCTTGATTCCAAACAGTTATTTTAGTTGTTTACTAAAATGGTATATTTCTTAATCTTATATTCATATACACACATCCAAATCTTCAGGGAACATGACATATTCCGTTAAAGTACGTCCTTAACAGAAAAATAAGTGAGATGTTATTTTAGAATTATTATTATAAAAATAAATCCTTTACAATAAAAGTCTATGTTAAAGGACCTACCTAGCCGGCGTGAAACGCAAGACATCAAGTCACGTTAGATCTGAAAAAATGGATGTTCACACTACTGGCAGCACTTTTTATTGTCAAAATGATTCCGGGGGTAGACTCGGAATCATAAGACCGTCCGATGAAAAACCCTTGATTTTGTAAAATGCTATCTTAAGAAAAAGAAGAACGTAATAATTTACTTAACCACTAGTAGGCACAACTGTATCTCAAGGAGGGCACATGAAGTAAGAAAAATCCCAAAGCAATTTCTTCATGATTTGTAGCTTTTTAAAAAGTAATGTTTAATTTACACATCTTGTATCTTCTGTTTGAATGTTTATTTACGCAACGAAAATATTGTTTAAGGAATGTAGCTTTTGAGGTAGTTCTCATGATGGACCAAAGGCCCCAATAACTCTCTTCAACTCCTTCCTTAGTCTTGTTATCAAGTGGTTTCATAGCGTCAGGATCGGCATCGGTAGTTTCGTGCACTCTCAAAAGCAATTCAACAGAGCGATTTTTTTTTACAATAATGTATGTCACTAAGGTCTAAGCTTTTAAAATATAAATAATTTTGTTGATTGTCAAGTTTTATGAAGAGAGGATTGTCAGGAGTTCGGCTTGGTTGTTGAAGAATTAAAAACTAATTTTTAACCAAAAACGTATTTTTTTTAGTCAACGTTTTAGCCTGAATTTCAGAGCTGAATATGAAAAAGAAACATACAAAAATAATATAGAAACATGTTAATATGTTATAATCTAACAAAGAAAAAATAAATGAAGTATGTGTAATCGACTATATAAAATGAATACTCAACATATTAGGAAGAAAAAAAATTATTAATAATATTCTGAGAATATCATACCAAATAGGGTGATGGGGAGAGACTTGTGCTCAACTGGGTCTACATCGTGATTGATCTGTTTTAAAAAAATATTATTTCACCGTTATGGAAGGGACAAGAAACGGATGTTGGAGTGGGGTAGAGATGAGATGGTTCAGATGGCTGGAGGTTCATGGGAATATCACTGTAGGGGATTGGGAGAAAGGAAAAAAAAATGCTATGAAGTGGTCTAATTGTGATTTTTGTTTTAAGATGTGATAAATAATACTGTACGTGGAAGAAACAAAGTCTCGATGGGGTTTTTCCCCGGAGGGGAAGGGGAGGCCCCCTCCGCGATATATAAGTAAAAATCGTATTATTATACGAATGAAACAGGAGCAGTGTAAACTAAACGAATTCCTTAGTATCTTATTTGATGAATATTTGTATTTAAATAACATAAAAGTATGAATATTCGTATATTCACGTCATGAAACTCCCCCTCTTATAGGATTCATATTTTAAAATTAAACAATTTTATGACCAGTTGCATAGCTCTAACTTATAATACGCCCACTATAGGGGAATTCAGGTAATCTCTCCTTTCAATTCTTCGGATTTCGATCAATAAGAAACAGCCTTTAATTTTATATTTAGAGTCAAATTTAATTAAGAAAAACAACTAATTGCAGCTTCATGGATGTAAAATTAAAATTTACGGTTTAGACAGACCCATCTCCTATTTGTTCAATTTCTCTAAATAAGCTCTTTTTATTAATAAAGTAGTCTATTTTCAGTTCAATTACTCTGAATGAAATAGTACTCCACACATATATAAAGAACTTATTGTACTCAGACTTAACATTTTAGGTTATCTAACACTCCTATAGGTCTGATTTCATTTTATAAAGAACAAACCCTTTCCCTTTGTTCCTAAAAACATGGTGTGCCAAATTCCTGCTTCTAACTAACTAAAGTTCAATTTTGTGGTAAAGGCAAACCCACACTCCAAATTATTAATTTTCATTACGTAACTCCTAAATATTTCTTTTATCAATTAACTAATCTTAGTTTTTTTCATTACTATAAACTAAATATTAAAACTAACAATTAAGCTTCCTACATTTATAGAACTTTTATTGGTACTTAATATTTCTGGTATTCCCCCACTACTATTTGTTTAATTTTGCCTTTTAATGTTAATGCTAAATTACATTTTTTTAAACTGAAGCCTATGGTGCTTGTATGACTGGCATTTTCCGTACCTAGCAGGTAGGTTCAGAGAAAATATCAAAGAAATCTGTCTTGAAAACAACTTCAATAAGTTCCATTCTTCATCAGAATTCTGGACAATGCCCTATAGTCTTATGGTAGTTGGATAACGCTACTCTTTAGTACACGATTCTTCTGAAAAACCACTAAATCTATTTGTATCATAATTTTCATCAAGTAGACATAACTGTTTTGCAGCATTTTATTTTATTCATAATCTTACACTTTTTAATTTTTAATATAAGACCATGCCATGTAATAGAGAAAACCATAATTGTATAATATTTTGGATAGATTTGCACATGCCTTATATTTTGATATTTAAATCTACTTATACACCCTATCATTATTTTCAGTGGTTCTAAAAAATACAATAATGTTCATAATTCAGTTTTTTCCAAGAGCTAATGCATTAGTAAAATAACAGGAAATATGAAATTTCATTTGAACTTCTTTTCCTAATGATAGGATTACATTCCAAATCAAAAAGCTTATAAAACATGACTTTTTGACATAAATGTGAAGGCTGTCTTTGCACAATCTTAAGGGAAACATTTCAACTAAAGTGCAATCAAATTGGTGCACAATGTACTGTATTTTCTGAAATGGAATTCAGAATTGATCTCAACAAACCTAAAAAAATTTATCAGTATATGTTTTGCCACTTGTTTACAAATTTACTTTTTTTTTATTTATTCAAGGAACTTAAAAATAAACAAATATTTAACACTGAACTTACATTTTTGAAATATTACAATAATTTCCTAATCATTGAGAGTAAAATATTGAAAAAAAGCATTTCCTAAGTGAAATTTCATTCTTAATTTTTTAGAGTAAAAAATTATTTACTTTTAAGCCGTAAAATATTAATATAGGCAATATTTGCTACTAACAAATTTAATACTTTTATCTTGATGGGTCTAATTTTGAAGCTATTCACATTTTAATGAATTTATTTAATAAACTACAACTTTTTATATTTATATAGTTATATTTTTGAAAATAAACTTTTGTTATATTTTTTATAATAAACAACAAATACTTAATATATAATAGNATTAGTACCAATCACCCACCGGCTTTTAATGAAGCTACCATTCTGGCCTCTGAGCCATTCCTCAAAAAAAGGCTGATTTCGGAATGTGTGCACATTAATCTTAATCCTACCTCTATCAACGACAGGCAGGACAAAGATAACATTTCATCAGCGTATTGTAATATTTTTCGTATAATACAACGAAAAATTACTCTAAATACTCCCCCACTGTCGCCCTCGCATTCTACATCCCGTACAGATCCCCTTAGCTAGCCAGGTGCCCCATGCATAAACAGTTCTTGGAATTTTAACCGACTTACCCCACTCCTCCCTCTGACTGTTGTTTCACTTTTCAGTTGTTCCTGCAGTTTCAATGTGAACAGACACTGCCCTGGGGAGATTTCTCCACCCAACTCCATTGGTACATATCATTTTGTAATATGTTTTATATTTTGTTTTTTCCTTTTTTGTACAGCTATTTCAATTTTTATACATTACTTTCATCTGTGTGTATTGTCTTTTTAGCCCTGATGATGGCTTACTAGTTAAGCCGAAACGTTGGCACAAATAATAAAAATATTACTCCAAATTGTGGTGTATATTTTTTCTTCCTGGCCGAAACCCCGACCATTCTCACACTTTAAAATATAAAAAGAAACTAATGATGGAAATTAAAAAAAATATTATATACATATTTACAATAAGAGAACAACTTTATTAACTTAATATTTAAAATTCAGTCCACAACAAATCACTGCCAAGGGACTATCTCAGTTAAAAAAAATTAAATTTGCACTATGTTATTTACAATATATAATTATATACAAAATTAAGAAAATAAAACACTTAGTCATCATAATCACTCTCTCCAGAAGCATCATATTCATTGACTTCTATGTTGAACTTATATTCTTGATCGCAACCGAGGTAAGCATCACTCATAAAATAAAGTGTATATGAATGATAACCAGGTCCAGGGGCAACAAAATCTAGTTTGATTTTGGCTTTCTGTTGAAGGGTCAATCTCTTTATGGATAAAAGAGAATTTGCTTTAGGATCACCAATAACAACCCACCAACCTTCTTCACGCTTGAATGGGAAGAAAGGAGCTATTACTGAGCCAGTTACTTCATCTTCTCTTTCTAAATTCACTATCACATTCACTAAACTTCCAGATTTTATTTTATCTTTGTTTTCAATTTCATAAGTAAGTTCAATATTAGGGTAACGGTTACAAAATTTAGCAACATCTGCCATTTGTGATTCTGTGAGTCCAAGGAGTTTATTTCTATCATCGTCATCCAATTCCATAAGATCAAACACAGTTTCCACATTTTTCTCCTGGCAAGTCTTAATAAGATCTGAAGTAAAGTGAGGAAGTTGCCTTAGGTAAGATTCTTTGCTCCACATAGCCTGGGTGATCATTTGAGCTAATTCCATAGCAGCTACAGCAGGAGCAAGCCAGCCATTGGAACTTAAGACATCAACACAAGCTTGCATTAAACGTATGGATTTTCCTAATATCATATCAGTGTCTCCTTGTAATTCTGCTCCAACTTGCAGTCTTGATAAATGTGCTTGTAAAAGCAAATTTGCTTTAGTGTGTGGGTCATTAAACTTGGCTGCCGGTGAAATCTTATAGGGAACTTTCAATGATAAAGGCTCTAAAAGTAAATCTTCATTTTGTCTTATTGGAACAAAATCATACTCAGCAGCTGAAGATATTATTTCTAAAAGACCTCGTACTTTTGTTTTACTGGTAAGTGATAAAGCAAATAACTCTATTGTAGTGTAATTGATATAATAATAAGCTGCTATCATTCCCAAATTGAGTGGGTTAGTGTCAATGTCATCTTCAATTGTAATGCATTTAGACTGTTCTAAATCGGACAAAGTATTTTCCACTAATTCTGATAAGTGGTCAGAAAGATGCCTATGAGTTACACCCTGAAGATTGTAGTAGTTGGGATTTTGAGTTAATCGCCTATAAAGGAGGGTCCATGTGAGATAGTCTACAGCATCCTGTTTGTTTTCAATAGTTTTAGTTACAATTTCAGCATTAAAGTGGTCATGCAGTTTATGATCAAGATGACTTTCTATAGGCAGGGGCTCACTTAAAAATTTCTTGAAGAAGTCTTTTTTTGAACTCTGGCACATAACAACACATTTAGCATCCTTATCCTCTAAAGGTCTATTTGCACGTCCTACCATGTGCAAAACTTCAGTGATAGGGTAGTCTTCATAAATATGAATTCTTCCATTATAAAATTGAGTGTCCATGACAATGACTAAATAAGCATTAATATTCAAAGAGAAACACAAATTTCTTGTAACAACAGCTATCTGAATAGCTCCAGAATCAAAAAGTTGTTCAACTAATCTTCTATCATTATATGATAATCCCTCATGCATATATGCAACTCCTTGTGGCAATGTCTCCTTTAGTGCTTTATCAGCCATTCTTTCTAAAAACGGCACAATATCTTCTTGATCAGCATGGAAAAATCTGGTGGAGTTACCTTCAGCAGCAGTATATGTCAGTAAGTCAATAGCAGTGAGTCTTGCTTGTCGACGGCTAGGAACAAAAATAATAACAGGTTTATGGGGACTGTGATGAAGAATAGCATTGTAGACAGGCTTGCTCATTGCAATTAAACGTGAGGCATTATGAGTAATATTGAAACCCTGGACATGTAGCTCCAAGGGTACAGGTCTTACACTAGGATGAAAATTGAAAGTGCAATTACTTCCACAGCCAAGCCATTGTGCTACATCCCTGGCATCAACTAAAGGGGAAGATAATGCAACAATCCTTAAGGGTTTTTCTATCTGAGATGTTATATATCTCATTCGAGAACAAACAATTTCTAAAACTGGCCCATCTTCGCTACTCAAAAGTTGAAGATCATCAACTATTAAGAGTTGAATATTTTGGACATTTTTACGTTGTTTCCATCTTCGTGAAAGGACATCCCACTTTTCAGCTGATGCAATTATTACTATACCCTTAGAAACTAACTTCAAGTCAGTAGCAGTTTCTCCAGTCAGCAAAACTACTCGATTTCCAATAAGAGGAGTTAACTTGTGATGCCACTCAGCATACACAATCTGAGCAAGAGCTTCTTTAGCAGTAATATAAAGACAACGGAAATCAGTGTCTTGAGTAATCATCCTCAAAATAGCAAACTCAGCAATTACAGTTTTACCTGAACCATGAGGAGCACCGACAAATATATTTTCATCACTGTTGTATACTGCATTGAAGACTTGTGTCTGAATAGGATTGAACTGAGTAAATTTATCAGAATACAACTGTTCAAATTGAACATTCCTTAAAGCTGTAACAGGAAGAGGTTGCAAATCTAAAAGCTCGGTAGAAGGAGGATTCTTTTCTGGAAGAATTAAATGTCTGAAAGATATGGGAAGCTGGGCCTCAGATCCAATCCACCGATCAGATATGACTCTCAAGAAATATTGAGGTGGAACAGGCTCAAAGAGAGGAACAAAAAATTTAATTAAATGATCATCTTTAGAATATTTTGATTTTAACAAAAAGAATTCATGATGCAAAATAACTTCAGAATCTACATCTTCAACCATAACCCAAAATCCTTCAGATGCTCCATGAACTTTTTCATCCCACTGAAAATCAGGAGTTATTACAAGTTCTACTTTTAAAGTAGACCTTGTAATGGGTTGAATATGAGTTGACAGTTCAAGTTTAGGGAACTGATGAATATACCGATGTATGGTCTTCCCTAATTTAGGAATTCTGATCAGCTCACCAATTTCATTAGGCCCCAAATCAAATAGACGCTCCCAAGGAATATTTTTCTTTTCAATTTTCTTTAAAACTTCTTCAGGTATTTTCTTGAACTGTCGGAGGGGAGACATAGACTGCCACATTCTTCTATCTATCATTTTACTTAATGAAAGAGTTTTTTCAGCCAATTGTGCCCACCCCCGATATAAAACTATTTCGAATATAGCTCTGATCAACCTGGCAGCTGACTGAGTGACATATACCATATCAGACATTAGAGCAAATCCTTCTAGTTTCAGTTGAGATATATAAGCTTGAAGCAACACATTTACTTTGGCAGAGGGTTCCTCCATACTTTCTTTGATAGGGATTGGTACTCTTTCCATGAGTTTTTGTAATTCTAATTTCTCTTCTTCTCGTACAGTAATATTGCGGAATTCTCCAGACATTGCAAAAACCCTAAATAGTTCTATTTCACTTAGAGTAGGCTTCAAAAGTTGATTGTAAGTGGCAATAGTTTCATAAGTACAATAATAATGACTGGCTATCCGCCCAAGTTCAGTTGACTGAAAAAATCCAGATCTTTTGTCATATTTAATGATACCACTTTTCTCTAAATGAATCGCAGCAGTGTGAATCAGATCCGCTCGGAATTGTTCTAATAATTTGTCTTGAGATAGCTTATCTACAGAAATTCCATAAAGAGCTGGAGACCTAAGCATTCTTACATACAAATATGTGTAACCAATCCATTTTACAGCATCTTTCATATTTTGAATAGATCCCAATACAATTTCAGCATTTAGCATATCAGGGAGTTTACTGACAAGTTGAGATTCTATGGGAAGCTGTTGGTTAAGAAGAGAGAGATAATATTGCAGTTCACTGTGATTAGTAATTAATATACCCTCACCTTTACTGTCATACTGAGGCCTACCAGCTCTTCCAAGCATCTGGAGGACATCTAAAGCACTCAATTCAATCCATCTTCCCTTTTCAGCATTATATACCTGTGTTCCTTTAATTATAACAGTATGTGCAGGTAAATTAACTCCCCAGGCAAGGGTTGCAGTAGAAACTAATACCTGAATATGACGATCAGCAAATAAATCTTCAACTAGTGTTCTGTCAACTCTTGACATTCCAGCATGATGAATGGCAAACCCGTATGGAAGTAAATCTTTTAGTTCTCCATTTTTAACTTGCTCTGCTTCAGTTCTCAAAACTTCCATAGAAGCTGAGCCTTCACGTAAAAATTGCCCAAGAGTATCTTTTTCGAGACACATGTCACGAATGGCACGGGCTGTCTTTCCTGTCTCTTTGCGAGAATGAACAAATATAAGAACCTGATTGCGCCCAGCATGTTCCATTACTTTTTCATACACTATATCATTCATAATTTGAAACCTCTTCAGAGCTTTTTTCTCAGTTATTCCTATATACTGTTGCTCTAATGGTACTGGGCGAAAACTGTTGTCGAAAAAATGTAAACCAGTCTTAGGATGCACCCGAAGGAATGTAGCAACATCTTGGAAATTTGGAAGAGTAGCACTGAGGCCAATAATTCGTACATCCTCTTGAGTAGATTCAATGTTTCGAATAGTCCTAGCAACAAGAGCTTCTATAACTGGGCCTCTTTCATCGTGAAGTAAATGGATTTCATCAATGATAACAAGCTTCACAAACTGAGTAAAACTTTTTTCACCCCCTTTCCTTGTAATAATATCCCATTTTTCAGGGGTACATACAATTATTTGAGTAGCATTTATTTGTTCTCGAGTCAATTGATGATCTCCAGTAAGTTCTGAGACAGTTAAATTGTAAGCAGACAGTCTCTTTCCGAAACTTCCAACCATTTCTTGCACAAGCGATCTCATTGGAGCCACATATATAATTTTAAATTCTTCAGCATTTATAGTGCCATCTTCATTGATGTGTTTACCTATTTCTCGAAGCATACAAAGAAGGGCAACATTTGTTTTACCAGCCCCTGTTGGGGCACATAGAAGCAAATTTTCATCTGATTCTAAACATGATTTATACAAGTGGCTTTGAATCCTATTTAAAGTTCTAAAACCATCAAAAGCCGGTTGAACATAATGTGGCAATTTATCAATAGGGACAAGTTCTTCATTAGCATCGAATGGCTTAGGTTTAAGAGCAGGAACATGCACTTCTTCATAGCCTTTCCGCTGCTTTCTGAATGAACCATCAGGTAACTGACAACGTTTATTAGACATAAAATGTGATCCTTGAGAAAATGAAAGATCTTCTAAGTCTAAAACATCTCTATTACCAGGAACAGCACCTTCGATAGATGCAGCGTGGGATGCAGTCTCTTTTCTACGAGATGAGCGAGTATGTTCTACATCCCCATTTTCTTCTACTTTGCCAACTTCCAACTGCTTTAAAATTTTTAAAAGTGAAGAATCATTCTGCATAATGTTTCGAATCCTATTCTTTTCATTTTCATTCTGAGAAGAAGCTAAAAGAGTGCAATAGAGAATCATTTTTCTATTTTTCTTAATAAGCTTAATGAAATCAAAACACTCATAACCTAACAACAAAACTAATTGATTTTCACATTCACGATCATCTGCAGTTTCCCCAAGAATTTGTAAAACTTCAGCAGCACGAGCTTGAGACGTCATAGCATCATTGTAAAACTTTGAAAGACGCCTTTGTAACCAGTAAGCATCAATATCAAGAGGATGCAAATTTTTTTCTTTCTTTGAAGTATCTTCATGAGAGCCAAGGTTTTCTGCATGTATAGCAGTATGATGTTTTGCATCTTCACCTTCATCATTTTGGTCTTGTAAATCAGTTTCACGAACTTCGCCATACATATCTTCTCCATCTTCTTCTTCACTTTCTTCGAACTGAACATTTATTCCATAAGTTTCATCAATATTTTCATCAGTAGTCTGGGGAATTTTATCATCATTCCCAAAATCAGTAATTTTTTTACCCAAATTAACTAGCAATGCAAACCTTTCATCTGCTAGACTGCCTAGCAGATGCTCAGTTTCAACTTTTTTTTCTTTTTCTTTCAAGGCTTCATTCTTCAGAACAAATAAAACTTCATCAGCAGCACCACACAAAATGTCTCGAGGCTGATCTCCTAGAGCTTCCTGAATGAAACTAAGTAAAACTTCATAAGTTTGTCGCGTTTCTTGAGTTTTAGGACGGTAAACAACCCCAACCATATCATCACCATTATCAGAAAGTAACGTATTACCTTTCATTCTGGCAAAATCGTACTGCGCTTCATCTCTTTTTAAACGTTTTACTTTACGCTCCTCTGCTTTAACTGGTTTAGTTCTTTCAAATTTATCTCCCATTTTTGTCCCATCCAATTTCCCAACAAGGGACATAACCTCACCAGTCGCCTCATCTCTACTTCTTCTTTCAATGAGTCGTACATCAGCTTGAAGAACGAGATTTGAATTGGCCTTATATTCATATTGTAACTGTCTGGCTGCCGCGTCAGCCATGGTATACAATAATCACTCACAAAACAATATGAATTACACCATGCACACATAAAACCAAATGTTGTCAAACACTGAAAACTAATGCCAATGCTTTTGTGATCATTCTATAAGCGAATGTCAAGTTTACTTTAAAAATGTTTTCAAGTATTCTAGATAAATTTATTAATAAAGTTAATTGGAATACGTTTTAAACACTTAAAATGTTGAAATATACAAAAAAAAGTTCTTTCCTAGATTTTTAAAATGTTGTTTGTAATCTTTACAACTTAGAAGATGATAAGCAGCCGGTAATTTTTCATGTTGTATAAAAAGTTTTTTAAAATTGATTTTTCCTGCAATTGATGTCGAAATTATTATTACTAATATCTCCGTTTTGCTTTCAGGGAATAATCCTGCTCGAAAGCAGATTTGAAAAATTGTAGAGCCCTTTTACTCTGTTATACTGATTGGTTGGCGGGAGGGGGGGGGGGGGGGGGGAGACAAAGCCAGACTTTTTATTGAATGAAAGACTGTTTTAAAGGAAAACAATTGTACGTGATATTTAATCTATCTTATGTTTTATTGATTTTTCTTAACTGTATTGGTGACTATCCAATGAATATTGTTAACATGAAGAATAAAGAATCCAATTCATTCTAATGCTTTTTAAGTAATGGACGCCTATTATAAATAATTAATTCTATAAACATTTAGTGTATCTGCCACCCTTATAGAAAACAAAAAAGTAGTGGACAGCGGTCATAAGATAACTGTGGGAGGTTTCAGTTCTTGGATAATTTTTCTGATAAGCGTTTCTTAATGCCATTGATAAATAAATAATGTCTTTATTTCCTGCTTACTGTGGGACTAAACCGACAAACAACCAAGGTAAGTACTCTCTGAAGATATTCTCAAAATCTTGAATCATTTAGTTGTGTGGTGTTTTCTTTCCTTAAGGCTGTCTATTGAAAAAAAAAAAGAAAGTTAAACCAGATTTTTCAAGGGAATGAATGTTTTCTTATTTATACTTAGAGTTTTTTTATTCTGTAAATTTTATTCTCCTTCATAAGTTGCTAGAATTCACGTATAATCAATGTAAAGAAGCAGCACCAACTTGGCAAATGCAGCATGTTCAAATACATGAAAGTATAATTAGAAATGTAGAAGATTTGTTCTTGGTGAAACTTTCGCTTCACCAACTGCAGTTTCATGTGTATTCACCCTACTATGGACTTCTGTGAGACTTTAGATGTTCATCTAGTGTTGATCAGTATTCTTAAATATATTTATACTTTATTACATTGTAATTATCATTTAATAAACCTTAAAGTCACGGACACACTTTGATTTTGGCAAATCCACCCCCTTTTTTTTCCACCCCAACATTTTTTTTTTTTTTAATAGCAGCATTGTGAATAATATCCCAAAATTGTCTAATAAATTGTCTTGAGATAGCCTATTTACAGAAATTCCATAAAGAGCTGGAGACCTAAAATTATCACAGAAAACTATGTAACCAATCCATTTTATAGCATCTTTCATATATTGAATAGATTCTAATAAGATTTTAGTATATCAGGTAATTTTCTGACTATTTGAGATTCAATGGGAGGTTGTTGGTTAAGAAGAAAGAGGTAATATTGCAGCTCACTACTATTAGTAATTAATATACCCTCACCTTTGCTAACCTACTGAGGCCTACCAGCTCATCCAAGCACCTGGAGGACATCTAAAGCACTCAATTCAGTCCATCTTCTTTTTTCAGCATTATATACCTGTGTTCCTTTAATTATAACAGTATATAGAGGTAAATTAACTCCTCAGGCAAGGGTAGCAGTAGAAACTAATACCTGAGTATGACGGCATGATGAATATATTGTATATATGTTTCTTGTGCTGATCAGTCCTGAAGAAGTCCTGAAATTTTGGCTGAAACATTAGCAATTATAAAAACAAATTTTTATATACAAATTAGTTTCTATTTATTCAAATCCCAAGACCGAATCCCTAACCAATCCTTCCTTACAAATCTGTATTGAGTTTCATTATTCTTAGCCAAATATTATTCCTGCTTTACCAAATTTTTTTTTCTTGTATTTGATATTTTACGCAATCCCCAGCTTCTATTAGTCTGATTTTGCCCAATAAAAAAATTGATTAGTGAAGAAGGATTGTTTGGGAATTTGGCCTTGGGATTTGAATAAATAAAAACTAATGTATAATAACTCTGATTAGCTTTTTTCTTCCTATAATAGTATATTTTTTCCTGTGTTATTCTTTAACATTTTGAGCTCAGGTCCAACTTTTAACATACAAGTAGCTGTTCTAACTGTCATGTGTAAAATATCATGTGCCTTTTCCTTAGCAGTTGTTTACATTTTAACTTGTTTTTGAAGGTTATCTTCTTCTTTACTTTATTATAATTTTTTTTTTGTATTTGTACTTATCCCCTAGGCCCTCGTAAAATTAGATGGTCAACTATTTCCAAATTTATAAATTTAGTTTTATGTTTTTGCATTAAAATCTATTAGCCAAATTTCACTCAGAAAAAAAAATTAAAATTAAATAAATAAAATATACTATTTGTGTACATATTTCATGACTGTGTAAACTGTTGGAAGAAATCCTGTTGGATTAACTGCCAGGGGGAGCACGTCTCTGCCTGAATGAAATGTCTAGCCAACCTCAAGATAATAAAAGAAAACAGTACCTTAGATATAAGCTAGTCATTTTAATTAGATTGTAGATATCAACAAAACCCCACCCCAGAGGATCACCTACCCACCGACCTTGTCCTCAGTCGCATCTGCCACTGCCATCCAGCATTGGTGTGCCATGCTGTTGGTACAACCTTCAACCCTACTCCGCCTGAGATGTGTGAGCGTGCATGCATATATATTTGACACATATCTACATCAGCTGGCAAGAGGTTTTTGGGCCAGAGTATGTTATTTGTGTTTTTATAACTCAATGTCAATTTATCAATTAGTGATTCAACAAGCTTATATATATATATATATATA
>KZ807551.1:291827-301836 GCA_000696205.2 Oncopeltus fasciatus
TAATATCTCATTCTTTAATTTAGATTTTCCAGGTTATACCTGCTTTTTTAAGAAAGTTTAACAGCCCATCCACTGTAGAAGGGTTGTTCCCAAGGCATTCCGCCATATTTCTTCCAATACCTTCCCTAGTGAAGTAATTCTGATAAACTGGGCAAACCTCTATGATGTGCTGGATTGTTAGGTGAACTTGTCAGGCATTACACTTAGGTGGCAGATCTTTGTTAATTAGGTGTATATGAGTAAGGTTCGTGTGACCTATCCGCATACGGGTCAGTATTACCTCTTCTCTTCTATTCCCACGGATGGAGGTGTTCCATTCTTTTGTGGTGTTTTTTATACTCTGCAGTTTGTTGTGTGCTGGTTCTAGCATCCATGCATTTTCCCAGTCTTGGAGTGCCATTTTCCTTAGCCAGTTATTAAGGTCATCTAGTTCAAGAATACTTAGAGGAGGTTCGAACATACCGGCTGCTTCCTTTGCAGCTTTGTCTGGCTTTTCGTTTCCTGGAATTCCAACATGTGAGGGAAGCCAGAGAAAGTTAACGGTTTTCCCTAGTAAATCTACAATTTTGAGAAGTGAGTTATTTTCAAAACCAGGGGAGTTGGCTTATTTAAGTTCTTTATTCTTTGTAAGCTTGAGAGGGAGTCAGTACATATTATGAAATCCTGTCCATTGGATGAGATAATGTAATACAGTGCTGATGAAATTGCTTGCATTTCTGCAGTATAAGTTGAAGCTAATGATGGGAGCTTTTGTTTTATGGTGGTGGTATTGCAAACTACTGATATGCCAACGCTGTCTTATTTCTTCGAACCATCAGTGTAAATTACTTGTCTATTTGTATATTAGCGGATTATTTCATTAGCTTTATGGCATATTATATTATTTGGCCAAGTTTTCTTTATTGACTTGAGGTGGAGATCGATCATTGGTATTATTCGCTTCCATGGTGGCTCGTCGACTTCAGTATATTGGAGATTAACCTCAGGTACCGATAGAATTATGTTCCTCTGGTGTATACCAAGTTATATATATATATGTAAAATATCCAGCGTAGTTTGGTGTATGCCATACTTTTAAGTAATGTTAGCATTATTTTTCCTTTTTCTTTCTTTATTATTATTATTATTAATTTATTTCTTCTTAAAATAAACAGAAAAAGAAGGATTTTATTTTATATTACATTTCAGATACTCAAAGTACACCTGGCCCATCATGGCTTTCAAATTCGACTTTTGCCGCTCCTTTTGAACAAATTAGCTCATTGATAGAAGAAAAAAGCTCTACTTCGACTGAAGATAGTTGTTCAAAAAGAGAAGAAATAAATTTGAGAAAGCGGAAGAAATCAAGGAAAAGGTAAGTCCTAAGAGGAAGGTTTAAGGTCATATCTTAGAGTGCAGAGCTAAACTGAGCTGTAAATCCTAAGAAAGTAGCAGGCTTTAAAATATTTTTTAATTGTTAATTCACAAATTGATTTTTACTGTTGAAAATTGCAACAGAAACATTTTTTAACAGCTTTTTAGCTGTATTTTTCTCTTTTAGTGAATTACAATGGAATATAGCTATTGGAGTTGCTCCAAAAGGGAAAAGAAAGATTTTTCTTTCAAAAGATTTTTTGAAAATATTTGTAATATTCCCTCAGCTACATATTAGACACCATAAAGACTAGTGTATATAGTATATAAATATATATAATGAAACACATGATGAAAGAATCTGAGTCACTTTCACATTCACTTAATATTTATTAGAACTTAGCTGCTTTCAGAAGGCATAGATATCATCCATCATCAGAGTCTCTTATCTGCTTCCTGAGACTCTCAATATATATAATTACAATATTTAAATAGTTTTATCTAATTTTTCTTTCAGAGAAAAACTGAAGAAAAATGTAACTTTTAATGAAGGGCTTTATTATGAAGACAGCACGCCACTTATTGTTACAGAGAGCATTCCACTTCCTCAGATACAGCTCACCAAACCATCTACCACAGTGTAAGATGACATTTTCAATTTCTCTATTCCAAAAAAAATCTAATTGAAAAGTCTGACTTTCTATCGGCATGGTTGTACAAATACATAAAATTTAATTTCTTAGGATAACATCAGTTTTACATTTAGATTTGGTTAATTATTTCAAATTTTAGAAAAACATGTCTGGTCATTGAAAATCTTTTATATACTTTACTTTAAAACATATTTAGTTACTTTAATATTTTAAGAGTCAGTTTTAATTAATTATTATTAAAGAATAAATATTTCTAAGTACAGCAGAGTTATGAATTAATGAATGAATTAATTAAATGTAATAATGACTATTCAGTCATGATATAGTTACCATGGAGCAGGAGTCTCTCTCTTCATCACCCTATTTGCCCTGAAATATTGGCGAAAACTTTTTTGTTTAAGAATCAGTTTTTAATTCTTCTGCTCCCAAGACTGCATCCATTACTTTTTATTTTAAACTGAAATTGTTTACTTAAAATGTTCAATGAAGACTGAATTAATAGGGAATAAATGAAGAATAATTATTCAAAATGATAGATTTCAAGGTCTAGATAGTTAATCTTTGTCGGATATTTTTTTCTGCATAGTAAATTTTATATTTGTTTTTGCATGAGTTCAGATGATCAACCAATTAAATATTTTAGTTCATAAAAAAATATCTAGAGCTTCCTTATAAAAGTAATATAGAATCTATCAAATTCATACACTATTATTGCCTAAATAGATGGAGAGGTTTCAATGGTTAAGAGATGGACAAAGTATTTCTCATTTTGCGCCAGTTTTCTCAAGGAGCGCCAGGCTAGCTCAGGGGATCCGTACGGGTCTCGCAATCCTGACGCCGCGGGTTCAAATCCCGCCCAGGTCAATCTTTTATTTATAATATTGAAGCTTGTCCTGAGCCCGTGGGTGTTTAAAATGGGGTGGCAACCTGTAGATAGCCCCTTCCTCCATGACCCTAAGTGGTTGAATGGAAGGCTAACACTCAAATTAAAAAAAAAAAAAAAACTGAGATTCACAATTGATCAACATGCCTAGAGTTCTGAGAATTGAACCAAAGGTTATTATTCATGTCTCAAAGAAAAATTGGTTCAAATATAGAGTTTTTGACCAAAGAGATTATTAGTAGCAGTTGTTTGTTGGTGTTTGGTCAAGGTTGATCCAAAAAATACTCTTTTCATTTTTAAGGTTCATTTTTTTGGATCAACCTTGACTGACCCCCAACAAATAACCTCTACTAAAGAAAAATAAGACTTCTTGCGAAGAAAAAATAGTTGTCTTTAATCAAGGTTCAGGTAACATGATTGACCACGTATATATCCTTATCAGCACAGTATGGAAAAATGAATGGATTCTTGCTGATTAGAAAGTAAGCTTAATGTGCCCAACATAAAAATAAAATAAAAAAATAAAAAATTCTGTAAGAAACAATGTGTGAATATTGAGTTCAATTACTCTACTTGAAATCCTTTCATGCTTTATAATCAAAAGAGTAAAAGTCTATTCTGAAGAAATGTTTTTGAATTATCAATGTGTTTTAGGTTTAAGATGAACACCACTGATCAAATATTTGTAATTTGGCTATCTTTGGAGAAATGTTACAAATTTAATATGGACTTGCACTTTCCTCTCATAGGTAAACTATCTTTCGGTAGTGTAAATAAGTGATAAAACTTAAAAGTAACTTAAAATGATATATTCTCCAAGGTTATAGATAGAAGACTTGTGGAAAATAATTTTATATATGTTCTAGTCTATGACAAGGTGATGCATTGTCACTACAGTGTTTAACATTGCTCTGAATGAAGCTTTTATTGAAGCAATCAAAACTGGTTCTATAATTAATAATATGTGGAAAATTTATCCACCTGTCGACGATATTCTGGTTATTACTAAAAAAATTTCCCCCCTTAAAGAGATGCTGACAATTATGCTAGAACAAGGTAGCATATTTCGGCTCATAAAGAGAAAACCGAGATATGTGGTTGTTGGCAGATTTTAGCTGAAAAACTTGCAATTTTTCTTATAATAATCTAAATTTTAAATCATAACTTTCATATGCTTTGGCTCAAATTAAATCACAAAAATAAAATCACTCCAGAAATAAGAATTATGTTTAAAAATTGTACATATTTTGCAAGCCTGAAGCTATTCAGATCTTAATTTTTGTCCTGAAACACTTAAATTAAATTATATAGAACTCTGGTTAGTCCCATAGCTACCCATGACTCAGAGACTTGCTGCTTTCCAAGAGGGTGTTTTTGGACTTCCCTTTTGTGATCACCCATCCATACAGGTTGAATAATGCCCCCATTTGCTTTTTTTGGCCTTATCTATGGCAATGAGAGAAAACATTTTTCTACATGAATGAGTAACCACCATCTCCCAAACTTTCGCCTGATGAGCAATCAAATCAATGCGCGAGTTGGTCGCAGGCAATACATATGAGTGAACCGTTAGCGTGATACAAAAATGATGGTAGTAACCCTGACCTTAAAAGAGACAAATGCCAACATCCCAAATACCAACTCAAGGAAGAGCTTGTCATGAGTAGTCAGTCAGGGTTTTCATTCCCCATCTCCACTACTCAACCCCTCCAGACGATATCAAAGAGGAACTCCTTACTTTGCTACCAGATTAGGAATGCCTTCAATATAACAGTAAACTGGCATGATAAGGCCTGTAAAGACTCGGCTACCCATGTTTTTTGTGGTCTCGAGTCTACAAGTAATGTAGAAGAGGTACATAACCTCTCTTTGTCATTGCAACATATGAGTAGAGAAGCCCCACCTGCAAAGAGACATAGTTCATTGTCACAAATGCCAGGAGTAGGGTCATACAAAAATACTGTGAATATGGTGCCTGATGTGTCAAATGTGGAGGGACAAATCCTACAGAGGACTGTCAGACGTCTCACAATACACCTACTGTCTGTGACTTTTGCCAGAAGAACCATCCCACCAATTATGAAGGCTGCCAGGTCTACAAGAGTTGAAGCAGTGGACCCAGCCCTCCAGAAAGCAGGACTTAGAACCTGCAGCTCAAAGGCCTCCACTACCCCAACCCGAAAAGTGGTCCCAGGTCTCTCTTTTGTGCAAGCACCAGCCCAAATAAGAAGAACTTTATGCCTTCCTTAATGCCAGCCTCCCAGGGGAGAACGACCTGCCATCCCACAGGCTCCTCCAATCAATGGCCAGTGATTTCCAAATCATTCCTTTTTCTCAGAATTCCTTACCCTTCTCACTCCTCTCATAAACCTTTTGATAAGACCAACTGCTTTGGCCGTGCTCTGTATAATGCTATCTCCTCTCACAATCTCTTTTCTCTAAGTTCATCAGGAGGAAGGTAGGAGAGCTACCTGTTGGCCTACTGAAGTAAACCGTTTTCCTGATGTCCTGGATTTTTCTTTTGTAAAAATCTTATTCCTTTCCATTACTTCAAACTACATTAAATGACCTTTCCTCTAACAACAGTCCGTCTTATACTCTCTCTCACACCCATCCCTGAACAATTGACACCAACCTAAATAAATTGTCCTATTGACTGGCAATTTTTTAGAACTCTACTAGAGTTGCATTCCTTTGAATCTCCTTATAAACATCAGAAGAGCTGGATGGTGCTGTCAAGATTGAGCAATGTCTTTGGAAGGCATGGTTAAAACCCACCTATAAATTCAACCGAACCCCTCCTAGATTCCTTCAAAACCCACATACTCGCTAAAGGTCAAGCTCGAGCCCTGTTCCAAACTGACTTTCTACAAGATCATAGTACCAACAATCTGGACATACAGTGCAGATTCTGGAGTGCTGCTAAGCCTTCTGAAATCCAATATGAATACAATCCTTGCAATATAAAATCCTAAGAATAATTGCAAACACCCTCCATATTATGTACCCAACTCTATCCTTCATCACTACTTTAATATTTTAAAGAAGTGGAGATAAGGTCTTGGCCTTTCGTCCAAGACCTATTCTCCACCCGCTTCGTGCTCTTTTATAGTAATTTTCAATTTGACCCTATTCCATTTGCTCAATACCTGTCATTAGACTCCAATCCTTACAATCCTCCCCAACGACTAAAAGGAGATAGCCTCGTGACCTCCTGGGCCTTAATGCCTAAATTAGCTGGAAATGGGGTCAATGTGCCCTTTCTCCCTGCATAGTTATGTTAATTTATTTTTTTTATCTATTTATTCTTTTTTTCCAGTTTTTATTTTAATGCCTAAATTAGCTGGAAATGGGGTCAATGTGCCCTTTCTCCCTGCATAGTTATGTTGATTTATTTTTTTTATCTATTAAAGTAAAATATAATCTGTGTTTGTTTTTCTATTATAACTTGTATGTTTACTTTTCTTTTTGTGACATCAATTCATTCATTTATATCTATACCTATCTTCAGTAAACTCTTTTGNGATGACTTTCTGTGCTTTACCTAAATAAAAAATCAATGAGCATTAAATATAATACAATTTTTATACATTCTATTAATGAATACATGTCCTTCTCTTTGGGTTACTAACAGAATTACACACTCACAAATACACCCTAAATTTCATATTTGTCATTGTTTAGACATGAAAATATTGTTTAAATTATTATTTTTTTAAATATTCGCACTAACTACTTTGCATTGTAGTATAATAATATTGTGATTAATGCCTTTAAAAAAAGTATTATAATTTCTGAAATTTTTACTGATGATTTTTATTCAAAATTTATTTTTATTTTACAGTTTTCTTTCAAATAAAAAGAAAATTAAGAAAAAGAAAAAAAACTCTCAGGATAAAACTAGGTACTTCAATGGAAACATAGAAGACCAAAGAACAAAATATTTAGAAATGAAGAACCCTGAATCTATGGAAATTGAAGAATTCCTGAGCCAGACTGAAAAATTCAATATAGCTTTGCGAGATGATCCACATGATATAAATGTGTGGGTTGATTATGTTAAACTGCAGGTATGTAAGAAACTGAAGATAGTTTTGATATGTAATATTAAATGTCAGTTATCAATGTTTTTAACTCTCTTTAAACTAGAAGTTTGAGTGTCTCTACTAATAATCATGTTTAAAATGAACATTTTATAAGCAAGGTCAGGCCCAAAGATTTCATCATTTTTGTAAAAATACATCACATTTTTATCTATTTCTTTTGTTTAATATTTAGTTCGTTTTGGATTACTTAATTATAAAATTGCTTTTTTCTTTCAAGTGTTCTGAAATAGACTGATGGATCATATAATTAGCCATTAAACTCACGTGAATTTCAGGACTTCATCAGGGCTGAATATGAAAAAGAAACACACAAAAATAATTTAGAAACATGTCTATATATGATAATCTAACAAAGAAAAAATAAATGAAAATATAAAACTGTGTGCAGTCGACTATATGAGATGGATACTGAACATATTGGAAATTTAAAAAAATTATTAATAATATTCTAAGAGTAACATACCAAATAAAGGTGATGGGGAGAGAGAGGCTCATGTTTACCTGTGTCTATATCGTGTTTTAAAAAATTTATTTGACCGTTGTGTTGGTTAGGTCTTTGTTATTAGTTAGGAGGATATGTTGTGTCGTTCGTCATTGAGTAGTGCATGCTTTTTTTTTTTCAAGTAGTCTGTCTTGTCTCGTTTCTTAAAAAAAAACTCAATTTGACACTATATCACACGAGAGACAAAGGGAATAAAACTGTCATAATAGACTGCTTTGTCCATACTACTTGGAAAAAATGTACACACTACTCAATAACAACACAAAATACCCCCTTACTAATAACGAAGACCCAACCCTCATACTCATTCGCAAACACGTATCCTCACTATGTGACCAACAACATATCAAAAGCAAAACATATAGAAACCTCACTTCCTACAATTCTCAAGCCCCCAGATTTTATGGACTCCTAAAAATACACAAAACAATCAACATACCGAACAATTCCCCTTTAATCTTAGTAAAGTCCTACACCCTTCTCTACAAGCACTCTCAGCCATACTAATTCTTATGATATAATAAATTCCCTTTCCCTAAAACATTTAATCAAATGTCTCAAAATTCCTAACAATTTTACCCTTACATCCCTTGACATCACCAGCCTCCTCACAAACGTTCCTATTGACAAAGCCCTCACTATAGTTTAAAAAAACTGGCATACAATTGAATCACACATAACTTTACCACTATATTATTATCTACAGACTCTCTCACTATGCTGCAATTTGGGTTGCCCACTCTTCTAAAACAAATTCTACAAACGGATATAAAAACTGGCCATGGGAAATTGCCTCGCTCCAGACATAGCTAATATCGCCATAAATGACCTACTTAACACAGTTGTCTCTTCTTTCTCGAATGGCATATTTCTTATAAGAAAATACATAGACGACCTCTTATTAATACTCAATTCAATGTATCTGAAATCCTCCATTCCTTTAACTCTTACCATCCCCACTTAAAATTTACGAGAGAACTATAAATTAACAATCAACTCCCATTTCTTGACTTACTCTTAATCAGAAACCAAGACCGCTCCATAATTACTGACTATAACAATAAACCTACATACTCCAGACGCCTACTACATTTTAACTCCTCACACCCTTATCATAAAAAAATAAATGTTGCTATAAACCTCTAAGAACCCTTAACCTCTCCGAAAATATATTCCATGACAAAAACATTAAACACATAACAGACATTTTAACAATAATGGCTTTTCAGGACACATTATTCACAGACTAATTAATCCAACCATAGGTCCAATACTGACCTATTGACGTTAATGACCTATTGATTGACACGCCGTTATAATAAAAAATAAATAATAAAAAAGACTCATCAACAAATTTCTCCTCCCCCTCCCTCCTCAACAATTCTACCTATTCCATTCCCTACCCTATATTCCCACTCTATCACAAAAAATCAATAAATCTCTAATTAATACCTTCTCCAAATTATGCAGAGGCTTCTCCATCAACAACAAACTACAAAATTTATACAATAAACTGAAAGATCCCATCCCCCTTACTGACAGATGTAACGTCGAAATTGTACCACAGCATATATAGGACAAACAAAGAACCCCATAAAAAGAAGAATCAGCAACCATCAACATGACATTAAAAATAAAAACCACTACAGCCCTTTCAAAACACTACTTACTGACAAACATACTTTCGACTTTGACAAATTCACACTTCTTGTGACTGAATCCAACATTGAGAAACGACTTTTGGCCGAGTCTATTCACATACATTTAGAACAAAACCCCATCAATGACAAAACAGACAAAGACTATATTTCTTCCATGTACAGTAATATTTTTCACATCTTAAAACAAAAATCACAATAAGACAATCTAATAGCATTTTATTTTTTCTTTTGCTCTCACTTCCCTACAGTGATATTTCCTTGAACCTCGAGCCATTTAAACAGTCTCATTTGTACCCCACTCCTACATAAATTTCCTATTCCTTCTACAACAGTCAAATAAATTTTTTTTAAATAGATCAGTCACCATGTAGGCCCAGTTGAACATGAGTCTCTCCCCCCACCACCCTATTTGGTATGTTACTCTTAGAAAATGATTAATATTTTTTTATTTCCAATATGTTACATATTCATTTTTAATAGTTCATTACACACAGTTTTATATTTTCATTTTTTTTTCTTTGTTAGATTATCATATATAGACATCATACCTTCTATTATCCGTCTTCATTGGTTTCTGCAAACCATCTTCTGTTGGCGAGGGCTTTCGGACATTGTCCATCTTCGAGGCCAAATACACGTGTTCACTGTCACTGTCTGTATTCCAGTTGAATACAGACAGTGACAGTGAACACGTGTATTTGGCCTCGAAGATGGACAATGTCCGAAAGCCCTCGCCAACAGAATATGGTTTGCAGAAACCAATGAAGACGGATAATAGAAGGTATGATAGTTCTATATTCATTGGTAGTGACAATAACCCTTTAGATTATTTATATAATTTCAGCATTATT
>KZ807551.1:314279-332658 GCA_000696205.2 Oncopeltus fasciatus
TTTTTTTTTTTTTTTTTTTTTTTTTTTTTTTTTTTTTTTTTTTTTTTTTTTTTTTTTTTTTTTGCAAACCTAATAAGACTCAAATGATCAGAACAGTAACTTAACCTTTTTTTAAATTATTATTAAGAAATATATTACAATTAAAATTTTGTTCTTCCTCTAAATATCCTCTTACTCTCAGATGATATCTCAGAAAATACCTCAAATATATATTTTGCAACTCTTCTCAAAAAATTGATTTAAAATATTCTACTTCCTTCATTAATATAGTAAAATAGTCAGAAAACTTAGTAACTTTAATATTAAACACTCAATATCCATTGTAATATTGTTTTTTAAATATGAAAAAGCATAATTATAAACAATAAAAAAATTGTGGTAGTTATTAGTAGGATAAACTAAACTATAATGTTAAACTATAGATATAAAATAATTTTTTATTTTAGTGTGTTAGTGTGTATTGTATTTCAGCCCTGATGATGACTTAAAAGCTGTTGAAATGTTGGCAATAATAAAATAATTACCCAGTAATTTTTGAGTATTTTGTTTTTCAAATCCTGGCTAAAACCCTGTCTAATTTCTCCAGCATAATACTCTATGACCAACCCACCATATATTTATTAATATATTAAAAAATTAGAATTGAATAGTGTTAAATGTTATTTGGTGAATACTCAGAGACAAATAAATGTGTCTTCAAACCTTAGATATATGAGCTACATACTCATATTATCAACATTCATCTCGATTGTGCTTTAGATAATAATTTAGTTATTTGAATTATCAAAAACAAGAGAATTTATTTCCAGTAGTCAAACAAATCATGTCGAATTTCATTGTTTAATTAAATTATTTGTAAACTATGTGTTCATTTCACTTCTTTTTTTTTCCATGTTTCTGTTTTACCAACATTCTCTAATAGTATATTATAAACCATAGCATTTTTCATAAATCAATTTAAAGGATCTTTCATAATTAAACACCCTATATAAACAAACCTGACAGAAATTTTTAATGAAGGATTATCTGCCAACGTTTCGGCTTACATTGTTAGCCATCTTCTGGGCTGTAGAAATACAATGTCATGAGAATACAATAATAATTGACAATATTATAATACAGAATTACCATAATGTAATGTGATATCAATAGTATGAATGTAGAAAACTATGTAAGAGAATTTAAAAAACATGCAGACAAACAACTTATTAAAAAATAATTGAATAACATTAAAACAGTAATTTACCACACCTGCCTATCATGAAGGCGAGAGAGGACATCCTGTCCCTAAGTTCACATTTCCATAACGAAGAGATATAATTTTTTTTTTAAACTTAGATATAATTAAAGAAGAACTTTGGAACTGGTAAAAATGTTTGACAGGTTTATTGAGAAGGGGGCTAATGGTTTTTAGAATGTTGAAAATGTTTGAATAAGTTGAAGAAATTTGTTCTTTGTCCGTTCTGTCGTTAACTGGATAGTGTTGTAAGTTAATGTGAACAGTTTCAGACAAAAGGCATTTGTGTTCATCATCATGAACATGTGTTAATTTTATAGGAAGGAGAATGGGGGGGGGGGGAAGTTTCACCCATCATAGTTATATTCGTTAATTTCTTACTTATCAAGCATTTTTTGTAAAAATATTATAGAAGATTATTGTTATGAAATTACATTTTACATCTACTATAGTTATATATGTTTTAGTAACTCGAATAACAATCAAGAAACTACAATTATAAATTTTGGTCTCCCTCTAAACTCCTTCTTTCCATCATCCAACTTCAACCAAAAATGATACATTTAAGGGCTTACTATGAAAAGACAAAATACTGAATCTAGTTTCTGTATTATAAAAATAAGAGGGACCATCACAGGCCCCACTACCAATACTAGCAGAAAAGAATTAGCAACCACCAGTATGACAAAATAATAAAACCACAATAGCTTTTTCAAAACACTCTATCACCGACAGATATACGTTTGACTCTGACAAATTTACTCTTCTGGTGACTTTACCCAACCTTAAAAAACGACTTGTAGTCGACTCCATTGAGATACACTTTGAAGAAAACCCTATTAATGACTAAACAGATAAAGACTATATTGCTTCCACTTACAGTAATATTTTTCACATCCTAAAACAAAATTTGCCAGAAGACCACTTCTAGCATTTTATTATTTCTTCACTTAACCTTTCACTTTCCCATATTGTCGGTGGACTCTCACCAGAATTTTCCCCCTTTCGGACCATTCCACCTTTACCACCCCTCTCTAATTTCTTGTGTATTTATCCTTTTTCTTATATATGCCTCTTTTAGTTTAATTACTCATATATTTATATTGTGGATTAAACACACTCTTCTTATTGTTTTATTTATTCCTTTTCCTTAATATTTTTTATTTTTTAATCTGACCTGTTTTTATATTTTGTTTGTATGTTTCTTTTGTTACTCAGCCCTGATGAAATCTTGAAATTTAGGCCTAGACGTTGACAATATAATAAAAATTTGTTTACAAATTAGTTTTATTTCTTAAAAATCTGAAGACCAATTCCCTGACCAATCCTTCCCCAGAAAGTTCCATGGTCAACTATCTACAAAATAATTAATTTTATTTTACGGTACACTAGTTATTTGATAATACATTTATCATAATATATTTTTTTAAATTTTATTTAATAACACTTTTTCTTTCCAGATTTTTTTTAATTTAATATAACTATTATTATTATAATGAATCAGATTTTTAAGATTCACTTTAAAATTATATTTTTTGTTTTTCAGGAGAAACTTCTTATTTAGGCATCTTGCCTGAACTACTTTTAGGTCCTCAGTATATAGCAAATGATTTAGGTAGAAATGAATATTTCCATTTTGTGAATGATATATTCAACAAGTGTACTGAACACTGTGATTCATACAAAGTTTATTTTAAGATTTGGCAAATGAGGTGGTGGAGGTGGCTCTACAGATTGCGAAAATCTCTTAACTTTGATGACCCTATAAAAACCTATTTAAGCTTGGCCAAGAAAATTTTGAAAGAAAACAGGGATGCAATATCATTATATGCAGAATATGCTCTTCTTGAAAATGAAGGAGGTGATTTTGAAGCTGCTTTGAAAGTTTTGGAGACTACTATTAATTTAAGGGATCCTCCACTTTTGGCTGGAATCATTTACAAAAATGATCTTTGTAATTTATATAAAATTTATATTGGTCTATTGATAGAGAGAGATTTAGAAATTTATAAGTAAGTATTTCTTTTTACCTTAGGTATTTTTTTTTTCTTTCTCTTTATTATTCTTCCTCAAAAATAAACTATTGTCATCATGTCACCTAGGCTTCCATGGTGTCAAGAAATACTCATAAATTCTTCTTCCGACGTTGACCGTTTTGAAAATTTGCTTTTTGCTGAGGTCTCACACATCCTATGATGAATTCTTCAGGGTTCATTAGAGAATGAACATAATTTTCTATTCAACCCTGAAGAAGCTATCACAGGATATTTGAAAGCTCAGCAAAACATAATTTTTTGAGACAGTCCATCCCGGAAGAAGCATTTATGAATATTTCTGGTCACCATGAAAGCCTAGATGAACATCTTGATTACAATAGTTTATTGACCTATAAAAATCTCAAGTCCTCCAACTCAAAATTTGTTGTTTTACTTTTCAAGAAACTGAAATTCAAATAATAATAAAAGTAAGAGATTGTCTAGTTGAAAATATATTTTTCATGCTTACACTTTTGATTATGAAATTGAAAATGTTTGCACAATGTTTGATCCCCTGAGGTTTTAAATTAAGACTCACTAGTGAGAGGGTGTTTCTTTGCATATTTTCATTCCTCCTCATAAATTTTCCAAAATTTGGATATATGCACTCCGATTTAAATATTTGATGAACCAAATTTTATCTTTATTAATCTACACACCACTACTAAATTATTATTTCAAATTTGATTAAGTAACAAGTTATGTTGTGGTTTAGTTAAAATTGTGTTTCCTGTAGTTTTAAAAATGTTTTTAATCGAAGGTCAGTTTCCAGGTTTAACCTAACATTTAAAGATATACTTCTACTAATTAATAAAATATGTTTTTGAATGTGTCTTTAATCAATTTTGGTGTTTCTGATAAAGCCATACTCTATACAGCTAATCACTCTCTACAGTTTTATAATCATTTAGGTAATACCTAAATATGAGCCAATAATATGTAAAACATTTAAAGCCACTGAAGCTTTGAAACAATTTTTAATTAAGCTGTTAATTAGGTGATTTTCTGATTCACAAGAAAGGCCTATTAATTAATATTTCAATGCTTTGAGCAAATCTCAAAGGAGATAAGACATAATCTTTTGTAGTAGAATTATGTCTAGCGTTAGTTCTATTACATTTTAGAGTCTCAGTTAATTCTCCACTCCTGACTTTGATCTTGGTAGAAAAGCATTTCTCATGATCACCACAATGAATTAGAGAAAAAAAAATGACACAATATCAATCACACGAGGAGAGAAGGTGAGCAATGACACCACTCTCATATCTATAAACTAAAATAATTTTATTAGAGGTAATCTGTGCATCATTTAATATTTGTATCATTTAAGACAAGAATTTAAAAAAAAAATTATTCTAATAAATAACTTTATTTCATTTTTAGGGTAAAAATAATGGCTGTTCTAATTGCTTTAGCTTTTGGAGAACCAGTGAAAAATATAACACCAAGAGATGAGTTGATAAAAAAATGTAGAGAAAGATTCAGACATATTTCTACAGAAGTTCTGAGAGATATTAAAGATCGTTCTATTGAATTATCAGATGTAATTATTCAAAACTTTTCAGTCTCTTGGCTTATTTGTCATGCTTGGTTTTTGTATATTACTGATGGAATTTGGGGAAGTGTCACATTGTTGGGAAATGCTATAAAGGAGTTAAATGCATCAGAAAGTATAACTGAAGGAAATTTGTAAGTAAAATTTAATCTTTTAAAATTTTAACACAATTCATTGTTATATACTATAGTCTTCTCAGTTTTGTATTTTAATAACAAATATCATTTCTGAGAGACCCAGTGAACTTAATAGGTATTTCATTTTAGAAGTATATATATTTATTTGTTTTTTATAGAAACACAAACAAAAAGAAAATCACTTTTTTTTTATGTCAATAGTTATTTTCTCTTGAAAATTATTATAAGGATTTTTCATGATAAGGATCCTTGTAATGTGTGCTTAAAACAAATATTATTTTTTTCTTCCATAAGGGCTATCTACCTATTTATTCTTTGATTGCAGGTTTGATACAATTATAGAAGGATTATATGAAGGGCTGTTGGAAATTTTTTCTTACTATTGTCAGAGAAGTCCGGGAAATAACATCAAACTTTTTGAAATGGCAGAGAAAGCTTTGAAGTGTTATCCAAAAAATAGTTTCTTTCTGAACACTTTATATTCTTGTGAGGTAGAATTATTTATAAATAAGTGATATAATCACATACTCTACAAATAAGATAATTAAGCTGATTATTCGAATATTGCATAAAGCTCAGAGCAATTCAGGAAAGACAAATTTGGGGTCTTAAAATTTTGTCTAACCTGTAACTTATTTTTAATTTCTTGAAATATTTTTAAGGTCACAAAAAATTGCCAATAGCTTCATAAAAATAGCTATAATTCAGTATTTTTTTTTTTTTTTTTTTTTTTTTTTTTTACAATGCTTGGGTATTTATGGTTTTAATACCCAATGTTTCAATTTACAATATAAGCCGTCATCAGGGTTGATTTATTAAAACCCCAGGGTCTAAAGAACCTTTGATCTCTAATAAAACTTTTTGATGAGAACAATGAATGTTTTCCTGAGAGGTTAATATAACATTATTCTTCTAAAAAGAAGAATCTGTAAAATATTGTATATGTGAGTGTGTGTCAGCATGATTAAACTGCTTGAGCTTAATGTCATGAGTTAAAAAAAAAAGTATTGTATAAGGTTCAAGGGAATTGAGGTTGTATAAATCGATAAGATGTAGAGAAACACTATAATAATAAAATTAGCTATATGGTGAATACTTGATAATCCAAGTCTAACCATGAAGCCAGACCATATTTAAAACTGGAGGAAATGCAAATCACAAATATCTGTATACTCAGTCTACAGAGGTGTATTAAATCTTAGCCATAGTAATTTAGATTATCTTTGACAGTGTCCCCTTGTAGAGTGGAAGCATTAAAGATCTTCTGTAGTTAGGCAGGTTCCTTTAGATGAGTGCTGGGCTCTCAATGTGAGTTGGTTGTTTTCGGGTGGAGTGACATCACATAAAGCTAAATCACGCTTTGAAGCACCTGTCATACTGTCTGCACATGATCAGATGACTGAAAAGACAGGCCAAATGGTCAACATATGTACTTATGAACAGAGAGGCATGACTCTCTCAAGTTCATATAAATTTGTTGATAGTGAACTGTAGATTGCTGAGTTGACCTCCTGATGTCAATTGGCAACTAAAACTGTGCAACAACAATAAGTTGCAATATTTTGATAAAAAACATGTATAATTTAATGCAACCCTTGTAGACATTTTCTATGTAAAATAGTTTAAATTAGCTTGCAATAAGAGAATGACCCTGTTTATTTACCTCAATCAATTTAAATTCATAATCTATAACTTAAAGCCCAAAGACAAACACATAGAGTCTGTGACAATGTAAAACAAAACAAAAATACAAAATCAATAAAAAAATTACAATGTTTACCTAACATGAATGTGTCATCATATAGCTTATTTTTCTTTACACTAGCGAGAGCCTAACCCACGAGAAAGACAAATATATCGTCTTATGCTCGAAGGAGCTGACATTGTCTAGCTATTTATAGACTCTCGTAATTTACTTTTTAAATTTTCATTTATAAATATTAATTTAGTTGTGTTTTATTATCCCACATAAATTTTAAACAATTAATGAGAGGGAATAAAATAAAAAAATCTACCTGTCCCAGCCAGGACTCGAACCTGGATCTCCTGCTGTGTAATGGAATCATACCGGCCCGGAAAGCAGGAGATCCAGGTTCGAGTCCTGGCTGGGACATATAGATTTTTTTATTCTATTTCCTCTCATTAATTGTTTTTAATTTTATAGAGTGATGTATGTATGTTTACATATGTAGTATCATTAATCATCATAATCATGTTAATTTTATCCTGAACAATTTTATTTTATAACAATTCATCAACAATAACATTCAAGAGCTCGATTCCCGGCTGAGGTAGTAAGATTTTTTTCTGGCTCCCTGCACGATTCAAATAAATAATGATATGTGGGATTACTTTACCATAATTATCATCATAGTTTGAATTTCAGGTTGTGGCCCTTTGCCAAACGAGAGTAATAAATAGCTAGCAATGTTAACTCCTTCAAGTTATAGACAATATATTTGTCATACTTGGGGAGTTAGACTCGTAGTGAGGTATGGGGAGCCTGAAATTATCTATCTCTCTCGGTTGTGAAAGTTGTAGCATGCCCGGCAAGTAGGAGACCCGGGTTCGATACCCGGCTGAGGTAGTAAAATTTTTTCTGGCTCCTGTACCATTCAAATAAAATATCCTACGTATATTTTTAGTTTTATTGGCTGAGCCATCCATTAAGATCAAACCACTGATATGTTTGATATTTTCTATGTAAATCTCCAATTAAGTTATCTTTAGTCATCATTTATCATTAGAAACAAAAAAAAGTTTTTCATTTTTTTTTTTTTTTACAGCTCACAAATTTGAAATGGTCTAAGCTTTTTAATGATATAATCTCCACCGAGTCCCCAATCTCTTCAGCTCTGGTGTACTTCATGATTCATGTACATTACACTAGGGATGTCACTCAGAAAGCCTCTGCTGGGAATAGATTATATAGTCTCCTTGAAAAACTAAAAAACCGTCATGAGAGGTGCCCTCTTTTTTGGAGGCTTCTCCTTCAAGCCAGCAGTTTGAAAGATTCAGAAGTCATCAAGAGAACATTTTACCAGTCATTAGATAAATGTCCATGGGTTAAGGTAATTTTTCTGAAATATTTTCAGTGTTAACTTAGTTCATTTTTTGTATTTCAACTTAAAATTTCAAAGCATTGTATTTATGTAAGTAAATTTGTTTAGTTCAAATAAACAGCTAATTTTAAAAGGAGATGTGCTAGGGTAGCCCAGAGAATGCATTGGGTCCTGCAACCCTGATGCTGCTTGTTCAAATCCCACCCTGGATAAGCTTTATGGAGAAATAAAAGCTTGTTCAAAGCCATGGATGTTTAGCATAGGATGGTGACCTGTAGGTAGCCCCTCCATCCATGAATGTCCCCAAGTGGTTGGTTGTAGGGGGGATTAAAAAAAAATTAAAAGGAATAAAAAATACCCTTATTTTAAAGCTTTCTTTGAGTACTGGCTAAGCTAGGGGATGTGTCTGATCTCCTAACTCAGTCACTGCGGTAGGTAATCTTTTATCAAGAAATAGAAACTTTGCTGGCGTTAATGACCAAAAGATTGAGACACCAAAAAAAAAAAAGTAAAAGCTTGCCCAGTGACATGCATCTAAATCAGAATAGAGTGGCTACCTTTAGATAGCTTGGGGTCATGGAGAGAGAGCTTGTGATCCACTCCTATTGATCTAGTTTTGTTCTAAATCAAATTGAGTTTTTTTTTTATTTATTTATTTATTTTTTTTTTGTATTTAACAGGTACATGCCCAATTTCATTGAGAAAAACTGAAAACTGTGACTTTTAGAGCATTGGCACACACATATGCCTTTAGAAATTTTAGTCAATTAGTGACAATTTCTGGTGCATAGTAGTTACAATCAGAGAAATTATGAATAAGAGTGCATAGAGCATCCATCAGAAACAAATTGGTGATTAATAACACTTTCAAAATTAAATTTAATTAAATAAATTTATTTTCCAATTTAAAAAATTCCTCATGAGTACAACCTTAATAACTGTTTTCCAACATAATTTGCTTAATTAATGTTTGTAGTTATAACTGTAATAATGATAAAATGAAATCAATAGGCAATACTAATAATATAAATAAAATTTAAGCTTCTTTAACTTATTGGACACTTAATTGAATTGAAAAGTTTAAAATGGCTATATGGAATCTCCTGTAATGATCTATAGTGTTTTTTAGCTATTTTAATGATTTGTTTTAGGTATTAGCTATTGAGGTTATTATCATAACTTTATTCAAATTGTTTTTGATATTTTTTTCCAATTCTACCTATTAGACACCAAAAATGGTAGTCAATAAAATTCGTATATGTGTCTTAAATACTTTACAAACTAAATTTTCTAGTTTTCCACAATAAAAATTATGTTGATTCTAAAAACAAAATTAAAGACTGTAACTGGTCAAGGAAGAGAAAAAAAAAGTATATTTGTATTATTATATCTTCGATGTAAAATACAATTAATACTTTAAGTATGGTCCATCGTTATCTACCATCATTAGCCATATGCTAACCAATTGCTCAATCCCATGCTTATACCAACCTTGGGATGGGTGTCAAAGAACTCTTGGACCACAATTTCAACTTACGCACAGTTGCCAAATTTGTTTTCCGTTGAATAAAATGGGGGAAACAAGTAATAATCTGATGGTGCGAGGTCTGGGCTGTATGGTGGATGAGATAGGAGTTCAAACCCATGAAGTTTAACTTTTCTTTGGCTCGATAGGAAGTGTAAGGATGAGCATTATCTTGTTGGAATAAAACTCTTTTTTGGTTGATCAAAGCAAAAACACTCAGACAACTTTGTGTACAGTGTGTCTGTTCAGTGGTTCAAGTTGAGTTCAGAATTCATAGAGCATCCATCAGAAACAAATTGGTGATTAATAACACCTTCAAAATTAAATTTAATTAAATAAGTTTCTTTTTTTCAAATTGCTCCCTTTCAGCAACTGGAAAAAGCAGTTTTGAACACAATTTAGTCATTACCTATGGGTTTTGGATTTCATCAATAAAGTCACTTTTTATCACAGGTTACAATCTTGTGGTAAAATCTCATATTAAAAAGAACTTTCAATAAATATTGCCAAATTTCTACCCTCTTAGCTGATTACAGAGGAGTAAGTTTGTACAGGACTTGTCTACTGCTCTTTTTTTGTCTTCCCCATGGAGAGTAAATGGCAACTAATGGAATCTTTTGGCATGAAACACTCCCTGGCAAGTTTGCGAGTACTTGTAGACATATTTGAGCCCCAAGCCCTTCTTTCTTTCCAATGTTGTATCTCTGCTGCTAAATTTTTAACACCGATGCCGTGGCATGTGCTGGTCAAGGACACCTTCATCTTCATATTTAATAATTTCTCGAGTTGCTTCAGAGGCTGTGGAATTTTTTTTCCCCAGTAATACCTTAAAATTATGAGAATTTTTGTGACACTTTCACGTTTCTTCTTTTAAACAAATAACTAAATTGAGATTTTTTGAAGAAGTCAAATGGGATTTAACAAGCTTAGAGAATGCTCTAGAGGGAGTTATTGTTAAGTAATAGAATTAAAACATAAAGAGTCCTTTGAAATCTTAAATTTGATATAACAGCTCTTTCTTTTTCTTTTTTTATGCCCTCCTTTTTTTTTTTAGTATTAAGAAAAAATGTATTAAGTAATAGGAGTAAAGTGTAATTTTCTATTATTTATTTGGTAATAAATAAGATCATCAGGCCCCCCACTTTTAAAATATATAAACTATATTGTTTAATTGGTCTTTGTTTCACAAATTGTTAAGGGAATTTGTTTTTGTTTGAATAAGAATGTGGGGAGGAGTAATTTACAGGGAGACCAAATAGATTAATCATCAATATATTTGTTGTTTTGATTATTCTATTAAATTAAAAGATTTTGTAATTGGATTACCACAATGAATTTATAAAAAAAAAGACTTTCAATGTCAATAATATGAGGAGAGAAGGTGACCAATGCCACCACTCTCAAATTATTTACAGATTATGTCCCCAGGTGGTCACAGGGCCATCTTCATTTGAGTCGGCGGGGAGGGTTGTAGGGGATGGAGTTGGAAGACATGGTCTGTGCTAGTGGATTAGGATGATATGGCAGTTTACTGTGGAAAAGGGTGAAGCGGGAAGAAATGAAGTCTTGTACAAAAGGGATATTAAGATCGTGGTGAAGGGATAAATTAGATACATAATAGGGAGCATTTGCAATTATTCTCAGGGTTTTGGATTGAAAGGAATGGATTCTTTGGATGTTGGAAGGCTTGGCGGCACCCCAGATTTCTACTCCGTAAGTCCAGATTGGTCATAATAAGGTTTTGTAGAGCATCAGTTTGTTCTCTATCGTAAGATTGGACTTCTTATTCATGAGTCTGTATAGAAGTCCATATCGCTGATTGAGTTCTTGTCTTTTAATTTTAGTATGTTCTCCTCATGTAAGTCGTGAGTCAAGATGGAACCCAAGGTAACGAACGGAATTTGATTGTGGCAAAGGAATATTGTTAAATTTCATAATTTCAGGGAAGTCTTTCTTCCGCAGTTGGAAATTAACTTGAACGCATTTTTCTTCATTGATTTTTATTCTCCATTTGCTACACCATTGTTTGATTTTTTCGAGGTGATCTTGTAGGTTTTCGAAGCAGTTTTATGATCTGGATAGGAGGATAGGATAGCTTTGTCATCCGCAAATAGAGCTAAGATTGATTATATTAAAAATTTTATGAAATAGGCTAAATCCAAATTTTTAATTTTCTATCTTCTGTATTTACATAAATATTATTTAATTTGTGGTCTTTAATCCCACGTAAATTTAGATAATTTTTAGTGCAAGGGAACAGAATAAAAATAGTGCGGGGAATTTAATAACTTATCAGACTTGTCTCGGTAGCATAAGTGGCAAATGCACCGGCCCGGATAGCAGGGGATCCAGGTTCGAGTCCTGGCTGGGACAGTTAGATTTTTTATTCTGTTCCCTTGCACTAAAAATTATCTTCTGTATTTACAATGTTTTTACAAATCCTTATCATTAGAATGTTATTTAAAAATGAATTGGGATGGTTGAGCGCCTCCCCAACCCCTCCACCAGGTTGGCTTAAAGCTATATTATGTTGATTATTCAGTTCTCTTTTTTAATTTTTCTAATTTCAACCATTTGTGAATACATACAATAATTCACAAAAAAATTAGAAAAAAAAGTGCCTACTACTGGAAAGGAATTCTTTATCTTAAAAAGAAGAGAATAATGTCAAGGAAGGTCATTCCTTGTTACATTCTTAAATACTTTCCTTAATAAGCATTTCTTTTTTTAAAAAAATGTATGACAGTACAAGATTGTTTGCAGATTGTATTCTAAATAAATGTTAGAAAACTAAATTTATTTTTTAAACTTTTTTTTTTTTGTAAACCTAATAAGATTCATAAATGTTTTTTTTGTGATATTTAATCCCATGTAAATTTTAACAATTTTTAGTGTAAGGGAACTTGCACTAAAAATTGGAGAACTGTCAGGGGGAATCAGGGAACTGTCCTGGCTGGGACAGTTAGATTTTTTATTCTGTTCCCTTGCACTAAAAATTGCTAATAAGATTCAGATGGTCAGAACAGTAACTTGCCCTTTTTTTAATTATTATTTTGAATAATAAGAAAGATATTACAATTTAAATTTTGTTCTTCCTCTAAATATCCTCTCACTCTCAGATGGTAGAGAATGTATCTCAAATATATATTTTGCAACTCTTGATATAAATTATTTTTCTTTCTTCATTAATATAGTAAAATACACAGAAAACTTAGTAACTTTAATATAAGACACTCAATATCCATTGTAATATTGTTTTTTAAATATGAAAAAGCATAATTATAAACAATAAAAAAATTGTGGTAGTTATTAGTAGGATAAACTAAACTATAAAATATGACATTTAAAGTACCGATTTTTTTTTTTTTTGTATGTTAAGCTATAGATATAAAATCGTTATTCTATTTCATTTATTTCAGTTAATTCCTGAAATCTAAGGATTGAACTGGGAGCAAAATAGTATACAAACAGTTACTAAGATGAAGTAAGCTAGTACTTATTTGTCAACATTGCTAATCCAAGCTAAAAGCTGTCACAAATCTTCAATTTATGCTCTTTATAATACTTTTATTATTCTGTACTAAACAGATATAATGATACTACTGGATGAATGCTGTAGATATCCTAATGATAAACATATCATAGAAAGATAGTGAAAATTACCACTTTTGGTATTTGAGTCTCTTTCTGACACATAGACATGTTACATAACTAGTTCTGTATATGAAACATTGATTTAAAGATGATATAAAGATAGAAATTAATTAGGGGGGAGGGGACTCGAATATGAGGCCTATCTATGGAAACAACTATAATAATTATTTTGGCTTGTTTTCAAATTAACTTATTTAAGATTAACCAAATTATAAATTACACACTCAAAGAATTGTGAACTATGAATTGATGATATTTTATTAGACAAAATCTTTTATATCATAAGAATGGAAAATCATCATTTATTTGAAAATTTCAACTATTTCATCATTTTATTATAATTTTTAATATCTATTAACATAATCACTTTTAAGTATAAACGAAATAATATTTATCATTAAAATATTGTTACAAAAACAAAAAAAATATGAATACACATTTTTTTTTAAATTATGTTCTTTTGGATCAATCTTAAAGACTGGGGAAGCATGTGACGAGAGGACCAGGCTTGTATGGGAAGGGGCCAATTGAAGGATGCCACCTACATCCTAGTTTCTGAAAATGAAATTTATTTTATACAATAAATGCAAGAGAATATAATAAAAAAAATCTTACTACAACAGCCGGGACTCGAACCCAGATCTTCACTTTCCAGGCAAGTATGCTAGCCTTTACACCAACGAGGTGAGCCAGATAATTCCTTCTACTCCCCGTACTTTACTCCGAGTCTAAACCCCTGAGTAAAAAGAATACATCGTATTATGCTCAAATGAGCTAACATTTTAACAGCTATTTTTTTATACTCTATTTTTTTTTCTTCTTATGTTTCTTTTTTTAAATACTAATTTAGTGTTGGTATTTAATCCCTCGTTAATTTTATACAATAAATGCAAAGGAATAGAATAAAAAATCTTACTATTCAGTATTTAAAAAAAAGAAATATAAGGAGGGAAAAAAAAACGAGCATAAGATGATATATTTGTCTTACTCTAGGGTTTAGACTCTGAGTAAAGTGCAGGGAGTAGAAGGAGTTATCTGGCTGGCCTCGGTGGTGTAAAGGCTAGCATACTTGCTTGGAGAGCAGGAGATCCGGGTTCGAGGCCCGGCTGAGTTAGTAAGATTTTTTTATTCTATTCCCTTTCATTTGTTGTATACAATTAACGTGGGATTAAATACCACAACAAATTCAGTATTATAAAAAAAAAAAAAAAAAAATATTGGGTAACAGTCAGTTGTGTTGATATTTTATCTGATCAATCCAACATTCCTAAACTGAAATCCTAACCTGAATTGTCATCCCTATTAGCCAGCAATTTAGAGTTAATAAAACTTTTCAGGAATTCTGACTCAGGCCCATTTATACTATCTAATGGGCACTGTACGGATGAACAAGGCATTAGTTTCTGAATCTAGGTATACCATGGCGGGAATTCAAAGCCGCAGAATTGCATCTTGCCAAATCCATTGGATCCTTCAGGTCCAAACTTTTGATAAAATACCAATAATGATTCCATTTCATATAGANCCATTTAGAACCAAACGCGTCTAAATTAAATAAAAAATTATTTTCATTGCATGTGGCGGCGACTAATTTTAGAAAGTTTGACTACTGTAACAGGAAATGCCTTTCATTTCTTCAAGGTCTCTCAAACAAATAGTCACCAGAGTTTGTTCAGGAAAATAGATTTTCCCTTGTCCCAAGTGCATATCTCTTCATCCTGTGTAAGAATACCCTACACAAGCGATTATATATATATATATATATATAATTTTTGATACATTAAGCAAAGATAAATAATTAAACTATATAAAACTTGGTTGGATAATTCAAGCAGTTCAAAATATGTTTGTATGAAGTCAGATTAAAATTAAATTATTAAATTACGCCAGATATAACTTGATTAAAAAAAAATTTTTTTTTTCATATTCTCCTGAACAGGAATACATCTAAAAACGAATATTCAATCAGCTTCGTAATATCCATTCAGATCGTATGCATACATAATTACTATAAGGTATAATATTTATATCGCAGTACGATTACAATTATGCATTCAATTAGGTCTTATTGATATGATCACGGAATAGCATTGAATGAGATCATTCGTAGTCTCTGACTTTTCATTTTTTGAAATATGTTTTAATATCTTCGTTTTCTGTTTATATTGTGGCTGGCTCATGTTGATAAAGATTAAACCGAAGGTCAAATTTATTGTTGCTTTTCCAAGTTTCTCAGACTGGATTTTATCTTCTCGTGAACAATGTTAGTTTCATTCAAGACAAAAAATCTAAAATCAACAATGAAATTAGTTAATTTTTAATTTGTCCCAAGCCACATAAATAAATGTTATTTAGACATCAGAAATTTAATGAAATATTCAAAATAGCAAATATAATAAATCTGAAATTTTATTATGTTTGTGCAAATTTAGGTGGTAACTGCAAATTTAAAAAGTATTATTGATAATTATTTTCTTTATAACATTTGTGAAGGGTTGCACTCATGCAACTTTTCGTAAATGTTAATGGTTGCATAAGTGTAATTCTTCACAAATTAACATTTTACTTACTTTTGATGCCAGGTACAAATGAAGGCTGGTCAGTTGGGACGAGAGAAGCACTAGTATTGTCCAAGCATAAGTTCATTTAATTATATTCCTTAAATGTTTTTTTTTTTAATTCTAAATTTAACTTCGATTTGTAATTTTAAAATTTAATTCATGACTTATAAGAAGAAAAATTTAATTTCCTGTTATTCACATGAGAGGAATGTAGATTGTCCATTCATTTGTTTTATGTGATAAAATACCTTATTTATTCCCATAAATTTTTATCATTTCTTGTGATAGTTTTTCAAGATTTATTTTCCTGTGTTGTAGATATAATAATATATTATTTTTAATTTTCAAACATAGTTCTGGATTCTTTCTAATTCAAGTTCAAAAATAATTATTTAAAATCATGAATATTAAATATCTTTTTAGCCAGGTTCATCACCTTAGATGAATAATGGACTTTGTACAATAATTTTAGATTATCATAATAGTGGTTGCCTGCTGTCGAGGAACCAAAAAAATTCCAAAACCTGATCTCCATCAAAAGAAAGTTTTGCTGATGGTTTTTTGGACAGCCAAGAGTGTATTTTGAGATTCTGAATCAAGGTCAAACTATCACAGTAGAAGCTTTGAAGATCCTGTTGAAGCTTTTGATCCTGGTTTTATTAAAAGAAAAGGGCCTCTACTTCTTTAGGACAATGCTCGACCACAATATTGTCTCGAGAGTTTTGCCACATCCACCCTAATCTCCTGACCTTTAACCTACTAATTACCACTAGTTTAGATCTCTGGACAATCATCTCAGACATAAATGTTTTAACAACTGAAACAGGTTACTATCAGTATTAAACAAGTTTATTGTCAGTAAAAAAACAGCTGTACTTTTTTTTAAGGAGGAATTTAGGATTTTGCATTATGTTGGGAGAAGGTTTTGATTTTAATGGAGAATATTTTGATGAATAAATGTATTTATTAGCAATTATTTGTTTATTTTAAACTTCCCTAATAAAATGACAGGACTTTTTGAATGGCCTGGTAATAATATAGTTTAATTGTTCAATGTTTCACTGATACTAAATAGGAGAAAATAAAATTCAGGCATTATTTTATGCTTTAATTAACATTTAATATATGAGACTGTGTGTGCACGCATGCATATATATCATACTTATGAAGGGCAGGGGTATTCAAGGAGAGCCATAACTTTTTAACTAGTCAAGAATTTTTTTGTCGATAAGGAGCCAAAGATTTATTTATTCTTTTAATATGTTCATAAAAATCACATACTGAACTAGTTTTAAAGATATAAATTCTTTATTCACAACTGTTTTCCCCATTTTGCCATATACTATACTAGCATCTAGCATCATTACACATCCAATATAGATTGTCATATTTTAATTATTTTTTAAATAAATGATTTATTGAAGAACTATTAACAGAAACTTTTTAAATTTTNTTTGTAATTGGATTACCACAATGAATTTATAAAAAAAAAGACTTTCAATGTCAATAATATGAGGAGAGAAGGTGACCAATGCCACCACTCTCAAATTATTTACAGATTATGTCCCCAGGTGGTCACAGGGCCATCTTCATTTGAGTCGACGGGGAGGGTTGTAGGGGATGGAGTTGGAAGACATGGTCTGTGCTAGTGGATTAGGATGATATGGCAGTTTACTGTGGAAAAGGGTGAAGCGGGAAGAAATGAAGTCTTGTACAAAAGGGATATTAAGATCGTGGTGAAGGGATAAATTAGATACATAATAGGGAGCATTTGCAATTATTCTCAGGGTTTTGGATTGAAAGGAATGGATTCGTGGAATATTGGAAGGCTTGGCGGCACCCCAGATTTCTACTCCGTAAGTCCAGATTGGTCATAATAAGGTTTTGTAGAGCATCAGTTTGTTCTCTATCGTAAGATTGGACTTCTTATTCATGAGTCTGTATAGAAGTCCATATCGCTGATTGAGTTCTTGTCTTTTAATTTTAGTATGTTCTCCTCATGTAAGTCGTGAGTCAAGATGGAACCCAAGGTAACGAACGGAATTTGATTGTGGCAAAGGAATATTGTTAAATTTCATAATTTCAGGGAAGTCTTTCTTCCGCAGTTGGAAATTAACTTGAACGCATTTTTCTTCATTGATTTTTATTCTCCATTTGCTACACCATTGTTTGATTTTTTCGAGGTGATCTTGTAGGTTTTCGAAGCAGTTTTATGATCTGGATAGGAGGATAGGATAGCTTTGTCATCCGCAAATAGAGCTAAGATTGATTATATTAAAAATTTTATGAAATAGGCTAAATCCAAATTTTTAATTTTCTATCTTCTGTATTTACATAAATATTATTTAATTTGTGGTCTTTAATCCCACGTAAATTTAGATAATTTTTAGTGCAAGGGAACAGAATAAAAATAGTGCGGGGAATTTAATAACTTATCAGACTTGTCCCGGTAGCATAAGTGGCAAATGCACCGGCCCGGATAGCAGGGGATCCAGGTTCGAGTCCTGGCTGGGACAGTTAGATTTTTTATTCTGTTCCCTTGCACTAAAAATTATCTAAATTTACGTGGGATTAAAGACCACAAAATAAATAATATTTATAAAATTAAAATT
>KZ807551.1:337371-355014 GCA_000696205.2 Oncopeltus fasciatus
TTATACATTTAAAATTTTAAAAATAAATAAAAAACTTTCTTAAAACCAATATATAAAATCATATATGAGTGAGTAAATTAGGAATAATGTATTTTATTTTGTAATAATATATTTTTAATCTTAAATTTGTTTAAAAGCTCCGATATAAATTACTATTGACCAATAAGCTGACTGAAAATTCAAAATATGAGGGGCATGAAGGAAATTAGAGCCCAATGGTAACTTTAAAACAAAATTTAGTTAAATGATGGGGGATCCAGAATATTTTGAGTCATCATGGTGAAATTACCTTGAAAGTGTATCAGGGATTTAAATTTTGTGCAATGTTCTGTAGTGCTTTTAGATATGAGTGTTTATTGAGGTTGGAGTTATTAGTCTTAGAAGCTTGGGTGGATATTGATGCTTGTGCTTATGTTAGTTCAAAGATCTAAGCCCTGTGACTATATTGGCTACAGTAGTTAGTTCTAAATATTGGGCTTGAATTTTAGCATAAATTAATAATAGATATGTCATTTATTGTGTATGTTAAGGCTTCCATATCAGCCTCTTCTGTCAAGAGTAACACTGAGGCACTTAACCTTACTTATTTTATGCATATGTATGTTGTTGAGAAATATGGGTAAGTCTGAGTATGAATGTGATGTGTTGTGATATTTTTGCACTGGTGTGTACCTTCCTCAGCTAGTATCTGGATTCAAATAGGCAGAGGTGGTCCTGCAGAAGGAGAGATGTGAGTAAATACAATCACATGAATAAGAGATGCAAAGAAGTAGGGCCTAAATTTAACCAAGAGGTATACCAGACCTAACTGGTTGGAGTGAAGAAAATTCAAATGAGAAGAACTGATCTGAGAGGTTATATTATATGGTGAGGTATTAAGTGTTTAGCAGAATGTTCCCGAGTTGGAAGAAAGCCCCTTATGGCTGGAACACACCCAAGAATAGTGCTTACCTACATAAGAGTTGGTAAGTTGGACTACCATTTTGAAGCTTTATTTTGTACTGTGCTGGAAACAAAAACCAAATTGTTGATGAGGTATGACGCCTAAGCCCAGAATAATTTCTTGAATTCATTTATAGAAGAGTTTTTTCAGAAGCTTGGAACAACTAAAAAAAATTCCCCCACTCTCATTGGTTCAATTTTGTTATATAAATTTTAGTGGTTATTATTTTTGTTGTCTAGTAGGTAGGATCAGAAAAAATATTAAGAAATGCCATAAGAACACCCTCAACAACTACATTCCTTCAGAATTTGCTAAAATTTAGGAACTTTAAAAATCTCTTGGTATTAATAATACCAATTATATGATTAATCCATTTTTGTGCATTTTAATTAATTATTTGAGTATTTAAAATAAACTTCACATTATTGTTATTTATTTATAAAGTATAAATAAATGTTCAATAACTGGCTTTTTTAAAATTAACAATACAGTAATTTTAATAAGAGAAATATCACACAAAATAGATTTTGGAAATTTTTCTCGAAAAATGAATGTTTATATATATGCCTGCATTACTGTTATAAGCCACTGATGAATATAATGTGCTAAATTTTTGCTGTATCAATTGAAATATTTTGCCAGTTTTCTTGTCAAGTTGTTTAAAATTTGAATTACAAAGAAAAGGTTTTCTTTACTTCAAAAAGTAAAGGCACAAGAATACCAAATTTTTATTCTATATTTAAAAAAATAAAGGTCCCCCCTAACACTCGGAAATATATTCTAAAATAACTTGATTTTTTTTCAACACAAAAAATTAAATTTTATACCAACTTTGTCCTATAGATTTTATAAATGCTAATAATAATAAAGATATATCAAGTAAATAATCTAAAGGGTTATTATTATTTCTACCACCAATGCGGTATTCTGTCCAGACAGAATACAAACACAGTTGAATACGGACCGTGACAGTGAACGTATGTATTCGGCCAGAAGATGGACAATGTCCGAAAGCGCTCGCCAACGGGAGATGGTGTACAGAAACCAATGAAGACGGAGAGTATAAGGTATGAGAAGATATATCAATATTAAAAACTGGCCCCCTACCCATCCGACCGATTTCAACCATTAATGAACTGTTCCAACGGTTTGTTAAAAGAAGCTTAAATACCAATCCTGGTTTCATTATTTTTAAAATTGCAAACTCTAGAGCGCATCCAGACAAATATATCAATATTTTTATATACAAATATTTAATGAGCCATATTTTTAACATCTTGAATGTAAGATTAATGAACATTCATTGAAATTTTAAGTCGCATTATCTAGTCTAATCTATCTAAGTCGTATTAGTCTGATTGTTTCAGATTCATAACAAGAGCAACTCTCACAGCTTTGTGAAGAAGTACCCCTTTACACAAGACTGCACATGTGGTTTCATCAAGACAGATGACCTGCACACTCTTCACAGCAGGGAATAAGAGCTGTTAGCAGGATGTTTAACAACAGGTAGATACGCCAGAGTGGACAATTATCTGGTCTCTCAATGTGATACCGCTAGATTTTTTTTTCTTATGGGGAGTACTAAAAAATAAGGTTTAAACCCTTCCAGCAACAGATCAAATAAGGGGAAGAATATCAGAACCCTGCTGATCAATTCATTGAGCTCAAATACAGGGAGCAGTAGATAATCTCTGAATGTACCTTTGAGAATGCAGATGTGCTTGCGAGCCAGAAGTGGCATATTTGAAGACACAGTAGACGCTGTGCAAGTTGAGTAATGAGCTTTTTTAAGAACTTAATGAATACTTTTCTCTCTTGTTCACGTAGGCTTCGTCGGTCGTCAGATGTATTTACCATTTCATCTTCCGGGTTGGACCGAGTCAAATAACAACTATTTGACTCGGTCCAACCCGGAAGATGAAATGGTAAATACTTTTCTCTCTTGTTTCATACGTGTTCTTTTTCATTACTTTTTACTTATAAATAGAAATTACCTAATAATGAAATAAAAACTTTACCTGCCTCAAAATTTATTTCAGTAATAGTTTCAGTGCACACACCAGTAAACAGTTAAATCTTGAGAAGACGTTCTTCATTTCAAGAGCTCTTAATTTGCTAACTCAGCGGGGCATATAATTACATCAAATATGAACTCTTTCACTAGGACATGTCAGTAATAAATAGTTCACACTATTAAACAATTAATGAGAGGGAATAGAATAAAAAAATCTATCTGTTCCAGCCAGGACTCGAAGAGATCTGTCTCCAGCCTGGAGCAGGAGACAGGTCTCTTCGAGTCCTGGCTGGGACAAATAGATTTTTTTATTCTATTCCTTCTAATTAATTGTTTAAAATTTTTGTGGGATAATAAACCACAACTAAATTAATAATTATAAATGAAAATTAAAAAAGTAAATAACAAGAGTCGATAAATAGCTAGACAATGTCAGCTCCTTCGGGCATAAGACGATGTATTCTTCTTTCTCATGGATTAGGCTCTCGCTAGTGTGTTGGGAATTTAATGAGTTATATAGCTCGTCCCGATGGGGTAATGGAATCATACCGGCCCGGAAAGCAGGAGATCCAGGTTCGAGTCCTGGCTGGGACATTTTATTCTATTCCCTCTCATTAATTGTTTACAATTTATGTGGGATAATAAACCACAACTAAATTAATATTTAGTACATACTATTGTTTACATTTGACATAATTACAAGTCCCAATCGGTTAACAGGTTAAAATAATCAAGCAGCCAAAATCAATCAAGCTTATACTGAAATAAACTTTTTGGAAGGAAAATAAAGGTTTTTATAAACAACCATAGAACTGGTAGTATAAGAAACTAACATTTTATTTTATAAAAATTTAAGAGAGTAGGTGTCTACCTTAAGATATTTCAAATACTTTGCTTTTTAAATTATGAATATATTGTCAATGTGCTTAGTTTGCTACAAAATACATGGTATTACGAAATTTCTTTGATAAATAAAACACCTATAATTTGTCCTAAACACTAAATGCTTAGAGCTAATCATTGTCACACAGACATTTAAAATAGATATACATTTATATTAAAAATTAATAACACAAGAAAAGCTAGTGTCATTCAGAGTATTTATAATTAAGAGCATACACAACCTCCCTGGATCTTTGATAATGATTTAAGAATAGAATAAATATTTGGTGTAAATAAGTTTTTTGGATGTATTGGCATATATCTTTCAGATGCATATTTTGAAAAAAAAAAAAAAAAGCGTGTGAACACTATAATTAAATAAAACTCAGATACAACAAATCTTATTATTTGAAAATATATAAATAAACGATTTTCATTTGTTGCAATCATTCCTTTCTTCTATAAACCTCTTCAAAGCATGAGGAAGAAATAAACTTATGAAAGAATGAAAATTTCATGGAAGCGAGAATATCATTTAGATTTAACTTTGGTCATAAAAATATATATCTTTAGAACACTGAAAAATTAACTGAGAAACAAAATACAACTAAACTTAAAGTACACTGATAATAATGCTCATAAAGCATGACAAAGATTTTCAAAAAATCAAAAATGTAATGTGTCTATAGAAGAAAAAATTTAAACTGATCTTGACCCTTTACCCACTTTTAAATTACTAAAAAACAAAGTAAAATAACTGGGTTGGGCAAGTGCTGAAGATATATAAGGGTCTTATTTTAATAGGAATATATTTTTTATATTCCATTAATTCTTAACAGTAAAAAAAATTTAGTGAACAGTATAATATCATTTATAGTCCATCTGTAACAACCAATTAAAGCTTGATGATTCACAAGTTCTAATTCAGCAATATAAATTACTCATTTATGCTTATAAATTAAATTCGTCCTCTGAAATAGGAAATGATTTTAGAATTTTTCAAAAACAATGCTTTTTCATGTAAGTGCTTATAAAGTTATGGCACTTAAATTAATTTTGTTTTTCACTTCAGTAATTTTCTATACCTATTTACTAGCCTGTAAGGGCACAATAAAGTGTCACAATTTTTTCAATGTTTCTTGTCCTAGCTGGTAAAATGTTCAATGGTTAAGAGCACAGCACTTATTAGTTACTCGGAAATATATTCTAAAATAACTTGATTTTTTTTCAACACAAAAAATTAAATTTTATACCAACTTTGTCCTATAGATTTTATAAATGCTAATAATAATAAAGATATATCAAGTAAATAATCTAAAGGGTTATTATTATTTCTACCACCAATGCGGTATTCTGTCCAGACAGAATACAAACACAGTTGAATACGGACCGTGACAGTGAACGTATGTATTCGGCCAGAAGATGGACAATGTCCGAAAGCGCTCGCCAACGGGAGATGNTTTTGAAATCTCTTATCAAAAATCTATTTGATTTATTATATTTTTTGCCATAAAAACAGAGGGAAAACTTAACGGCACAAAGCAAATAAAAATGCCCAATGACGAGTTAAGGCCTCTGTAAATCTAAGGAAATGGGTGGGATTTGGTATCAGGGAGTATAGGGTGGAGGTGGCAGACTCCTAAGTCCAACAGAGAAGGTCTCTTGCCCCTCCAAATCCTCTGCAACTAGCCGTTCATGAGTCTGAGAGTCCTCCAAAGCCTCATCTTGTAGGAGATTGCAGGCAGTTGCCAGTAATGATACTCCTCCTGGGCACACACAAAAGATTGATACTCATTAATTTGAGAATTAAAGATTGAAAGTAACTAGGCTATCTTGGAAAAGTAGAAATTTAGAACATTTTCAAGTTTACAGGCAAATCAGTAGAGAAAAAATACTAAATATTTCCCAAGATATTTGATTCTATAATTTTTTTTATAGCTAAATCATTAAATGAATATTAAACCAAAATTAATATAATTTTAAGTAAATAATGAATAGATGACTATTTAATTTGACAATTAATTATCAAATGAAGAGGCTAAGAAAGTCAGAATTCACTTTGAGATCCTGACTATGTAATAAACTAAATACCTGCAGAAAATAATGTTTCGTGATCAAATAAAATTATAGTTCAATATTCTCTAAATTATACAAAGATATTTCCAAAATATATAATTTTTCTCCTAGAACGTTTTATTAAATTCAAAGATTTATTAATTAGTGAATTTTGTGATTTAACATCAACCAATATAACAGTGAATGTACAAGGGGCGGAAAAAAGAATACTTGTAGGTTGTATATTGATTAAGGGAAACAAGGTGAATAGAAAAATTGAAAAAAAATATATATCTATTCTACAATCTGCATCAGTAATTTTTTTAAACTATAGAAACCTTTTTAACAAAAGTGAATCCTTGACAACTCTCAAGAAAATAGATGCATAAAGATCAAAAGGTATGAGGCGCTGCATTGGAAGCCTCCAATCTACAACTAAACACTCTTGACAATAGATATGAGATAAATGACCCTTTTATTAAGAAGGAATTAGGAGAAGAAAGAAAAAATCTAACTTATCACAAAAGATAATTCCTTTCCACTTGCCTTCTATCACCCCTTTCCCTTATCTGACTTATACCTGCTTCATTAGAAAACTGATTCTAAGAAAAATTTTCATGTCCATTATATTTTTTCATTTATGCCCTATCTTTTCCTAGATTAGACATTCATAGTTCAGTCATCCAGTTAATTAATTTTATTATGGTTCGAATAACCATGAAAGGAAAGTGCCCTCATTCAGCGGGAGGCTCTCACTAATATACCCCCCCCCCCCAAATAAAATAAAACAAGACAAAAACAGAGCCACGAAGACACCTTCACCTTCCAGCTTAAATGAAAATACACACACTTTCACCACAAGTAGAACTGCATCGCAAAAACATAGGTCCTACCAATACATCAGTTTTCTCATTAAATGAACTTTCCTCAGATCACAGTGCTATAATCCTAAACCTATCCCTTACACCCATTCCTAAGCCTCCCTCTGAAACCCATTAGGGGGTCCATTTAAATAAAAATCTATTTATTAAAATGGACCCATAAATTGGGAGGATTTTCAATTCCACCTAAAATCCACCATTGACCTCACTACCTCCCTGAAAACTCCCAAAGAACTAGATGACGCATTGCACTCCTTCACGTCTGCTATACAGCAGTCAGTTTGAAAAGCGTCACCTAACCCTCCCACCAAAATTCCAAACCCACTCCCTCAACACATCCTAAATCTCCTATCCGATAAACATAGAGCCCAATCCTTTTGACGAAAATAAGGCATCCTCTGATTGCATATCCTTTAATAAACTCTGCCGCCTAGTCAAAAAGGAATTATTTCTCCATAGAAATAAAACCTTTAATTCCCAAGGAGAAATAATTTTCTTTCCTCACTCACAACATCCGATAAACCCCTCTGAACTGCCACCAGAAAAACCCTTAAACACCACTTTCCTTCCACACCTCTTCGTCATGGTGATGCTTCATGGGCATCGTCAGACAAATAAAAATCCTAACTTCATCTCTAAAACACCTTTACACCTCATTCAGATCTAGACAACCTATCTTCTGAGTCGGCCATTGACGAATTCCTTGAATGCCCTCCTCTCTTCCTCTATCCTTGCAACCAAATTCCATATATCCTTTTGAAGTAAAGTATCTCATATCTCGTCTACCAAGCCACTTCAATTAGAAGGCTGAGCTATGGCAATCTGGTCCTTGGCTACCTCTCCACTACTGCCGTAGTAACTATAATGTTAACTATAACTGAAGTCCTCAATAACTAGCAAGAACAAAACAATACTGAATCACAGATGAATGGGACCTCTAACACAACTCCAAGGAGCCAGGCAAAGCTTTCACATATTTGTAATCCAGCCCTAATTAAGAACAGGATATGTCAGCAACAAGTGCAGAATCCACATAATAAGATAGAATGATTTCCTGATCTGTAAGACCTGCAATCAGATAAAAGACCTCATCCACTATTTCTTCAAAGTAGTAAATACAATCATGGGATCTTAAATGTTGTGGGCTTCTAAGACCATACAAGAGGATAATAATAAAAATAAGAATTTGAACATTGCATTTTAATTTAAAATATTAACTTCAAATTCTAAAAATTTAAACTTATCTGTGAATTAATTTACAATCCATTCTAAGTTAATTTAATCCCATGTTTTAAACTTCAGCTTTGTAAGGTCATAGCCCTTATCCAATAATTTTTTTTTTAAAACCTATTTATTACAATAATATATAATGAAGAATCACAAATTGTGAACTTTATTCATACTGGTTAAGAAATACTCTGAGAAAACTTATTAGACAATGGTTATGAGACTTTATCAATGTAAGTGGAAATGAAGATATATTTTTCAAATTAAAATTAGTAAATTATGACAACTCATTTCCAATTTTAATTTTGTAAGCTACTGTCAAACAATAAGTGGTATATAGTAATAATAAATAGATAAAATCTAAATAAATAAGTAAATTAATTGAAGCAATACTAATTTTATAGATAAAGGTATATTAAAGATTTATGGTTCCTTTTACAATAAGGAAGAGCTATTTTATTTGAAAACTATAAAAATATTGCAGCTGTTGCCTCAATTCTAATGAAAGTACAAAAAGTCATCTATCTTAAAAGAACTTAAATATTACCTGCAGCCGTTATTGTATAAATCCCATATTCATAAGCTATGCGAAATGGTTTATTTTCATAAAGACCATGAATAGCGAACTCCATTGCATTTGATACAAGGTAGCAAACACCTACCATTGCAATTATAGTCAACACTGAAAAAATAAGAATATTAAATCTTGCAGTCATTTGTTGCCAAATGATAATAATACAAAAAGGTACACTGTTAAGTAGTCCTTAATCAAGAAAATATTTCTTTATAATGCTTAAATTTTAGTTCAAGTAGCAAAATTAGCTAAGTTAAATTTTTCTATGCTACTTTTAAGTATCTGTAACTCAGAAAATTAATTTTCACTTAATCATAAATATGAGTGATGATGTATTTACTGATAATTATAATTCTATTACATAATTAAATAACTAATATTTAATACTGATAGACGTTATAAATTGGGCTATTTTATCCAACTTTACAGACAAACTTCAGATATTTTTGAAATAGAGCACACTAAAAAAATGGGAGGAGGGGGCAACTGATTCAAATCCCGCCCAGAGCAAACTTTTGTTAATAAATAAAAGCTTATCCTGAGAAAGGATGTTTAGAATGGGATGGCAACCTGTAGATAGCCCCTACCTACATGGTTGAAAGGGAGGCTGAAACTTATTAAAAAAAGAAATAGGAAGATAATCATTAATTAATTTAGGGCCTATACAGATGACTCTTAGCACAAAACAAGAAAGGAAATGGAAAAAACACAACAGCATGCAGAAAAAGATTATTCCTATTTCACAGTTCTCTTTTTTTTTCATTCTTACCAATGAAAATTTGTTGAAAGAGCTATACAAGGAAAATATATCCATACATTAAATCTGAATGGTTATTATCTCTTTGGGATCCAAAACCAAGAGGAAATGTGCTGAAAAGGTCTGTCTTCCGAAACTAAAATCTGGTGGTACATTTTGACTTTATAGCCACAGAAAGCCACTTGGAAGGTACAAAACTTGATTTCACATAAACCCTTTTGAAGCTTGCTGTCCACAAGGAGAAAGTCATTAAATGAGCCAGTGCAGTTGCAACAAGAAGTATCGAAGACTATTGGAAGCTAGATTTTCTCATACTCCTTTTCATGATGCAATGATAAAGAATTTGGAACCTAATCAAAGTCTATAGGGGCTACATCCATGAATTCATGGTATTCAGCTATTCAACTGAAGGTTATGGCATTTTATAATTCAGAATATTCTCAACTTCATGTTCTCCAACTTGTCTATATTATCTATATAGTATAAGTGTATGTTGGGTATAAGGCATGATAAATCAATGCTCACTCAAATAGAAAGAATAATTAATATAAAATCAACTCCACGGAATTTTGCAGTGTCACGCTTCTCAATGAAGTCAAGGACTTATTTTCTACCAGCATTATGATCCACACATTCTTCCAAATTGTGTAAAAATTACATTAAATCAAAATAAAATAATTAAATAGTTTAAAATCCGGCATGACCAGCTAAACTCCTTATTCCAATCCCATTGAACTGTCGTGGTATGAACCTGACAATAACATTTGGAACATATAATTTAGTAATCAGACCAAACTATTGGAATCTTAATAGAATTTCTGAAACCAGATCTTTACAAAGGAGATTGATCTGAGAGATTCCACGCAGATTTCCCATGTTTTATTAAAGATGTATTAAATAAGAGTAATGACAAAATGTAATTTTCAAGCCATAGAGAACAATAAGCGTAAAAGGCGTAATCTTAGCTCTAAACTAAGATAGGAAGATAACATAGACTAGGACCAGGAAGAGTGAGTGAAGCCCTCAACCATCATGGTTAAATTTAATAATTTTTCCTTAACAAGCATTTTTAATAAAAATGTTATAGAACATAAGCATTAAAAAATTATATTTTACACTTATTACACTGGGGAACAATTTGAAACTCAATTTCTTTAGAGTTAGATTTTTTAGTTGTTTTCTATAGAATTAGGCATATGCTGGTATTAAAGCTGTTTTAGTTTTTAGTTTTCTTCTATCACGTCACATTCGGTTTCTATGTGGGTGAGGCGCATGCTGGTCTAGACCTGCCTGTTTAGTTACGTCTGTTATACTGTGGTGAAACATAACAGTCTGTTATACTGTCGGTAAGCAGTATTTAGTATTCCGTTGTGGAAGTGTACAGAACTACATAGTATATTCGAACTGAAACGTTTCCTTATGGCTACCTACACTCCTACACGTCAAAAATTCATAAACAGCCTTGATTCGTTTTGTTATAAATGTGGAAGTTTTACCATTCCCAGTCAAAGGACAAACATTAATACTTTTGTCAGACAAGCATATTTTGCCTATTTTAAAGTGAAACTTGGGTATCAAGAGAAAGCACGGACACTTCATAAAGTGTGTAAACAGTGTGTTGAGGGTTTACGGATGTGGACCAAGGGAACACGTGCTAAGCTTCCATTTGGTATACCTATGATTTAGCACAAGCCCAAAGATCGTTCAAGTGATTATTACATTTGTATAGTGAAAACATTGGGATACAACAAGAAAAAACAAATGTAAAATAGAGTATCCTAGTTTACCGTCAGCTATATGCCCAGTACCGCATTCAGCCAAAGTCCCTGTGCCAGTTTTCAATGAATTTCCCTCTTTGGAAAAAGGGGAATATGGATATGGCATTCAAAAACATTGTTAAAGACAAGGAAGTACACGAGCATTGAATTACTCCGAAATTGTCCAGCAACTCTTAGAAAGCCTCTAAAAGCTAGGTTGCAACATGAGCATTAAATTGCATTTTTTACACAGACACTTTGCTAATTTCCTGGACAATCATGGTACAGTGAGTGATGAGCAGGGTGAGCGTTTCCATCAAAATTTGAGGGTCATGGAAGCTAGGTTTCAAGGTAGATTGGACGTACATATGATGGCTGACTATTGTTGGAGCATCAATCGCGAATGTACACAAACTGAACACTCTAGAAAAAGCAACGAACTCAAAATTATATCTTAATTTTTAAGAACTGTTCATTAATTAAACAATTTTATAAGTATGAACTCGATTCAACTTACATTAAATGTTTTGTAAACTGTATATTTCATACGTTTTCACTTCATGTTCTTTTAAATGCATGATTTTTACGATTTATGATATCCTGTAGTTTAAAAAGTTGACGTGATAGATATAATCTGAAGTTATTCTCAGATTCAGAGGCCAAGAATTAGTGAAAACACAGTGTCAGATCTAACTTAACAAAAAATGTATTACCAGTGTTATGCTCAATAAACTTTTTTTATAACTCAAATAATACTTGTACAATGTAAGCCATAAAATAGGCAACAAAAAATTAATATTTCTGATTTTATAAGAGTGGTATACTTTTGCCAAGATTAAGGAAGAATAAACTAAAGCAAAATTCTCAAAGAACAGTCACTTAGAAAAATAACTTCATTTAATATCTTTCGTTATTTTTTATGGCTCACTTTTTATACAATTTTGTGGAGATCTAGCGCGAACTGTTTAGGGGTTTCTCAAAGTAGACTAAATTATGAGGTTCTTGTATTCACTAATAAAGAATTATATATTTTGTTGTACCTAATTTAATATAATTAATACTGCATATGCTACATAATCTGCAAAAAGAGATTATGATAAAACAAGCTTCAAAAAAATCCGCAAGATAAGATGGCAGAGATAGATTGCTAGAAAGAGTAGGCCAGGCAAGGTCTCTGTTACCCATGCCCTCCCTCATGAACAGGAGCAGCCCATTTTCTGCCATCAACTTGTTTAAAAATTTCATTCATCAGAGGATATATACTATTATAGATATTCCCCCTCAACAGTCCTAGAAAACCAAGAAAATACCATATACTGGGACTGCACAGTGCTGTCAGATCACTCTATCATGCATAACCGTTCTGACTTGGTCTGGCATGATAAAAAAAAAAAGGGTATTTTTAATAGATGTTGCAGTTTCGGACACGAACAACTGAAATATTGCGTATACAGAAAAAAAGAGGAAATACCGCGAGCTTTCACTTGAAATTTTAATGCAATGGAGGGAAGTCAAAATAGTCCATATTATAAATTCATCACTTGGTGTGTGCCTCGTACATTATCTGGCAGTCTTAAAGAAATAGGAGTTGACAAAGAATTAATATGTCAGATACAAGATGCAGTATTATGATCAACATCACAATGTAAGGACAGTTTTAGGGAAAAATTGAAATTTGTGAAATTTTTTTTAATTACAAGAAATGCTTGGACTCCTTGCCTGTCGGCCGCAGTTAAAGATATACCAGGGATTAATCCCTGAGAACATCAAAATAATAATGATAATGATTAAAGTTACAATTCAAGGGGTAACTGATCAAAGACGTGCAATCATAGCAAATAATCTTTTACCACCACAGATTATTTAGCGATTGTGGAATGAATCTCGACTCAGGTGAAGAATTTTCAAAAGAATCAGGCAGCCATGAATTGAAGTTATGAGACATAACGGCACTTACTCAAGAAGATGTGGAACAGTATTGGAACTCTATCTGGTCTCAGCCAGCCTATTTTGACCAACAGGCGCATTGGATTCTTGATGATAGACAGCATAATGAATCCATACCTGAAATGGAATCCCAGAAGATAACAATCGATTGCCTTTCTTGAGCGCTGAGAAAAACTCATAATTGGAAGGCACCAGGTCCGGACGGTATTCATAACTTTTGATGGAAAAAATTTTGAAACTTTTATTTTTCTTTAACCAATTCATCCAGACACCAACTGAGTTTCCCCACTTTTTAGGTGAAGGCTAAACCTATCTCAAATTAAAGTCAGGAAATCCAGCAAATTATATAGGCTGATATTATATACCAAGCATTGAATCCTCATCACTTGATAGCTTCAACCCAAAAAAGGGTGTGCGCAAGGTTCTTACCTTATAATGCAAGGAGCTCCTTATAATTGATTTGGTAATCACAGAACATGACTGGCTGTTGGAAATTTTAAAGATTCACAAGATTAACACACAGTTAGTAAATTTCCTCAAACTTGCTATGCAATATTGGAAATTTTGGATCCATGCTCAGATACCATTTCCAGGAGGGAACTCCCTATCCGTACAGGAATTTTTCAGGGAGACTCTCTAAGTCCACTATGGATTATTCTTGCATTGAATCCGCTATCTTACATATCAATGCAAGAATTTGTCAATGGCTGAAATCGGTTAAGAAGTTTAGATAGAGAAAGACTATATTTAAAAAATCATCAATACAATTATTATATTAGAGTTATCAAAAGATATATTCAAAAGAAAGATAGATGCTTATTTCCACCAAATAACTCTAGAATGCCTGAAAAAGATGAAGCTTTTTATGACCACTGCCCTATGTGGCTTTTATGATAAAATTAGCCACTTACTCTTATATATGACCATTTCTAATGAACCATGTGAAATCTGCTTAGTTTAAGATAATCCTTATTATCTTAAATTTTATTCCATAAGTTGAATCTCTCTGACATCAAATACTATACAAATTATAGCAGTTTTGATTTGATTAAGCCGAGATTTATTGTAAACAAAATAGATCAAAACAACCTTGCAGTTAAACTTAATTTAATAGAAAACTTAAAGTATATGAAGTGCTTGAAAAAAATTTTTTTATTATTATTTAAACTAGCAAAAAGAAACATAAAACATACCAGCCCAGGTGCTTGGTAGCCCATTTCTTCTTACAAACCTGAGAGATTTCTTAGTGGGTCCAATCATATCCAAGCAAAAGCCTACCATTGAACAGAAGATACAAAGAAGAGCTAACATCACAAGTACTCTCATCAAATTAAGTACTTCTGGAGTGACACACCGTAGCACTGAAAAATAAAAATGTCAGTGGTCATCTCTCTAAGTTCAAATTAGAAAATAATAATTTGTGATTTATAATAATTCAATTAATTAATGATGCAATTCAATAGAAGAGGAATCAAACAAACTTGAATTGAAACAAAGAAAGTTTATATATATGTATATATATATAATAAAAAATACATAGTGCATAATTGTGAAATACACATAGTTATAAAACTTAAAGAACCTTTACAAGAATTTCAAAGTTTTGAAAACCCTAAATAAAAGTTATCATTATTGTATAAATAATTTCCAAAACTCTAGTCGGATTAAAGTATTTTAAGGGCAACAAAATATAGAATTTAAAAAAATAAAAATAAAATTACCTTCATTTCCTGTGTGATACTGTATTAACACAGATAAGACTGGTGATGTAATTATTTCTCCATTAGACAGTTTTAAAGTTTCCTCTTGAGTAGAAGTCGCAAAATAACCAAGTCTCATGAATTGATAAAGTCCTAAGTGAGGACTACAAACATCACCAAATATATGAAACCATGACAAATGAACTAGGGAAATTATCACCAAAACTGCAGACATTGCATGAAAAAGAGCAGCCACATAATTTCTTTCATTGTCTCGAGGATATGCCCATCTTCTGCGAGGTAGGACTTCAACATTATAAATATCAGTCCTATTCATGTTTTAGATTCCTTTACTAACTGTCTATAGTGTTTTGATATTTCAATATTATTCTTTTATTAAACTGTATTTTAAATACCATTTTTTTTAAATTTAATACTAATGATTACAATACTGAAAGGTTATAGTTGTATAAAGAATATAATTTATACCAGAAATTATGAAAAGAAAAATATCCAGTAGAGCTTTAACCAACAAAAGTAAATAGATGAAAGACAAGTATCAAGTATATAACCTATTAGCCATTGACAGTGTTAACAGTAAGATAACACACATAAACATAAATCAGCTGACTCCTTTGCTCAATGACCTTGAGGCAGCTACTACCAACAAAAAAAGAATAAAATTAAGTGATTACATATTTATTTAATTAACACTTAGAGAATAACATTTATCTCTGACATAATTATATGGTAGATTGGAAAAATTAAAATTAAAAAAAATTAAATACAAATGATTTGAAAAAAAAATATAACCTACTTCTTAAGTGAAAAAGTGTCAATTTTAGAATAAAACATTATCTGCTAATTTTGCTTGGTTCTAGCTTCTTCTATTAATTTGGGCATCATATTGACAATTTCATTTTCAATGAGATTCTTCCTTTCTTTCAGTTCCTTTTTGTTTTTGGATGTTTCTGGTGAGAGAGGAATTTCAAGTCCTGGACTCATTTCATAAATAACACAAGATGAATCAACATCTCTTACAACAAGGTGAATCCTATAAAAAATTGAACAATTGAAAAGGGGTTATTATATCAATTAAACCTGAGAAATCAAAGATAGTTTTGAAGTAAAATAATAAAGGAACACAACAAGAGAAAGAAGAAAAATTGACCAAAGGGATTGCTTATATTAAAATAAGCTACATAATTACAATAAATTATTAAAATAATGAGTATCATTGACTTATAAAAGATAATTATGTATGATGATCTATATGCGAAAATAGAACAATCATATTAATTTTGGTACTCTTTAGAAATTAATACAACCTTTTTCCACTTGCATTTTTACACAGCTTTTCATAGGATAAAAGTTTATGTGGTGATATAACTTTTTCTACAGATAAAGGCACATAAATTTCATTTCCCTTGGAAGAAGGCACAACTAAATATATTATGTCTAATTCTTGGCTGTACTCATACTGAACTTCTGGTTCTTTGTGGACTAAAAGAAATATAAAAAAAAATTAACATTCAAAATATTTTAATGTATTAGTTTAGTAACAAACCTTAATTGTGTATTATTCATACCTTCACATAATTCCATATAAGTTTGGAAGGCCATTAAAATATTTGCTTGATTTTTGCATCCAACTTTGATCATATCATTCAACTAAAATTAACTGGATTGTTACTTAAATTTTTTTTTTAAATTTGTAAAAGGTTTTGAAAGTTGTACTTACAATGGGATGCCCCAAGTTCATTTTTTCCCCTAATACAGGCGGCAAGATAATTAATATAGAAATAAAAAAATATAAAAAAGATACTAATTAAACAAGCAAAATTAATGAATTTAAAGTTGTATCTCAGTTCAAGAAAACACGCATTAGCTTGATACCTACCACGACATGTTTATAACCTGACACAAACATGGAAGTTTGTCCATAACCTTGAATCATTTGTCTGTTCTTTTTGCTGTTTTCAGCTACAATGTTTGAAATTGTATTTAATTGTTTCTCTAAATATCCCTTTCGTTTTAGTGTGACTCCACAGTGACATTCATTAGAATGTTATGGATTGTAATTCCCCCTTATATTTAGTGAGTAATAATGAATATTTAATTTTGTAATTTTAAGTTTACGACATTTTAATTATTTTTTTTTCGCATTCTTATATATTTTTCTTTTAATTCATTATTACATACTTCACATTACAGTATTTAATTTGATGAAATTTTATATATAGGCACATCAGAATGGACGGAGTGCTGAAAAATATCTGAAAAGAAAAGCATTTGATCAGGCTATTGAGTGCCATCTAAAAGCCATTATTTTTCTTCAACAGGCTATGACTTTAACGTCTTTTCCAAAGAGTTTAGAGTCATTAGAGTTGCAGAAAAATTTCCATTTGTCACAAACTGAAATCATTAGGTAATGTACATGTATTTACTTGTTATTGATTATTTTGCTTTACTCAAAATGTTCAATATTTAGTCTGTTTTATTTGTGGTAAAGGTCCAAGAAGCTCCAATTATCAAATAAAAAAAAATTGGCTGAATTGAAGAAGAAGAAAAAAATGGAGAAAAATAAAACTCCAGAGGCAAAGCTAGTAGATTTGCAATGGGATCTAATAAGGTTAGTACTCATGTATATATCATTTAAATGTGCTGTATTAAATAAACAAGTTTATTTTTGTTTAAATATAGAATAATATTTTCCATGTTTTTCATTCTATAAGGTTTTTTATTTATAATTCTCTTGTCCTCATTCTTCATAGATCATTCAAAGAAATTAGCTACTTATAAATAAAAATTGTGCATATGAAAGAATACACTGAGTTTTGTACTTAAGCATTAAAAAAAAAAAAAAAAAAAAAAAAAAAAAAAAAAAAAAAAAAAAAAAAAAA
>KZ807551.1:355775-369713 GCA_000696205.2 Oncopeltus fasciatus
ATATATATATATATATACACAAGTTTTTATCATATCAACTCGGAATTATAGCATTTACATTTTTTTGTTGCTTTATTTTATGCTTCAAAAGCTTTAATGAAGAATATATAATTACATCATAATATCAGTGAGTTTCATTGATAATTAATTGTTTAATTATCAATAAAACTCCTGTATTTATTTAAACTGAAATTAATTTTTTGTTAAAAGCATGACTTGAAGAAAGAAATACATAACTGAATACTATAGTAATTAATATACAATTGGGGAAAAAGTAATTTCTCTCATCAATTTTTGATCAATGGCTTTTTGTCACTTTTCTGGTAAAATATTATTTTGCCATTGTAGAACTTCTGAGACTTCTGGTCAAAAAATTAAGCCAAATGATTTGTGCAAGCCTATTTGAAGCCAGGTTTACACTATTAAAAAAGATTTGCTGAGTACAATACAAGTGGTAGTCAGGCAGGGCAGGGTCCAGGCTACTCTATGGATGCATCAAAACTTTACAATCAAGCTCTTGTAAAGTCACTAAGGATGTCTTGTATTGCCATGATAAAAAAAACAAAACATTTCCTAGACATCAGTTCTGTCCAGATTACTTGAATTTTCTGCTTCAATTGCGTAGGTTGGTGTGAGAGTCGATTTAATGGTTTGACGAGGTTCGAGCATCTCGGGATGAATGATTCCTTTTCACTTTCATCAAACAATCAGTATCACCTTCCTTGGCAGAAGGCCAGACTTTGCTATAATTTGTATAACTTTCCTGGGCTTGGTCCACGAATGGTTTTTCACATTATTGAAATACATAATTTATTATTGTATGTGAAACATTTGTATCAAGCTTCTTTTGATTTCCAGTTTTATGTTAATGATTCAAAACTGTTTTGTGGTCAATGTTTTGTCCTAAGTGATGCCCCAAGATGTTATGATATGGCCTTAGTGAGGTTCATTATTTACATAAAAATTATCTAAGCAAAAACTAGAGAACCAATTTTGCTACTGCCATTCACTTAAGCCCTTATCACCATAAATAAAAAAGTAAAACATAATGAAAATGACCTTTGAGAAAGTATTTCAAAGTATAATAACTTTTGACTGAGTAAATGTATTAAACTACATTTGATTTTTTAAACGCTTCACTGTCTTCACTGAATAGGGACTACAAGAGATGAGGGATATTATGACACCTAATGATATGTAACAATATATTATTTAAATATTTTGAAGTCTATATAAAAGTAAGCCATTCTCTTGAAGTTATTTTATCATAACATCTTATTTTTTCTTAATATAAAAAAAAAGTTTTGTCATTTATATAATTATTCACAATTTTTTGTAATTATTTTGTACATATCCTTCATCAGTATTCAGTAAATAACTGCTGTCCAAATTCAAATGTAACCCACATAATCAGTTGCTTTTCATTGAATCTGTGTTACAACTGCTTGCCTAATATTAAAAGTGGTTTATTGTTGCTAAACAGGATATATGAAAGCATTGCCTCATAAATTTTTGCTATTGGTTTTATAGGAATGAGTTTGGAAGTTTCCATTAATTCCATACTGTATTTGAAGAGTCAATAAGTTATTATTGGTAATTTCTATTATCAATTATTAAAAAATAATACTTTTATTATCATACTTTTGTAAAATTCTAATAATTTTTAGTGCAAGGGAACAGAATAAAAAATCTAACTGTCCCAAGTGATTTTTTATTTTTTATTCTGTTCCCTTGCACTAAAAATTATCTAAATTTACGTGGGATTAAAGACCACAAAATAAATAATATTTATAAAAGTAAAATTCTAATGTATTAAAATGAAAAATTATGTTAAATTCAAACTCACTTTTGCTTAATTTTATTAGTTCATGAAGAATTATTAAGAAAATTGATGCTGCCTCTAGTTAATTAGCTTTTATTTCTGGACAGGGCAATAAATGAGGCAGAAAAACTTGTAAGCCAGCTTGACAAGTCAGGAAAAGAGGCAAGACTTGCACGACCGAAGGATGACAAGACAGTGGTGGAAGAACTAAAGACTGTCAATTCTCAGTTGAGGACCCTTGTCACCAAGCTTTTCAAGGAGTTGGATGCCAAAAGGAAGGAGATTGAGAATCTTAAGATCCATCTCAGGTGCTATAAGACTAATAGCCCTCTCCCCGAACATCCACTTTTTGAACTCCCACATTCTGTAAATTTTGACTTCTCTCAGTTAAAATAATAAATGAAATTTAGCATGAGGGTAATTAATAAAATTGGTGCTTTTGTTTCAAAAATTGGAATCCTGTTGTTCACGTAGGCTTCGTCGGTCGTCAGATGTATTTACCATTTCATCTTCCGGGTTGGACCGAGTCAAATTGTTCTTATTTGCCGAGCTTTCGCACATCATGTGATGGCTTCTTCAGGGCTGAAAAGAGAATGAAAGATTGTTTTATTTATTTAAATAGATTTACATCTATATTCTCTTTTCAGCCCTGAAGAAGCCATCACATGATGTGCGAAAGCTCGGCAAATAAGAACAATTTGACTCGGTCCAACCCGGAAGATGAAATGGTAAATACAATTGGAATCCTGTTAGTTTTTATATTTAGTTCTTTGAGTAATATGTACAGGTGACTGAAAGCAACATCTTTCTTTAAAATCTCTGGTTTTCATGACTTTTTAAAGTAAATTTATGAGTCATGAGAGTAAAGTATTAAATAAACTTTTATTTTGAATTAAGAAAAGTCCAAATCAAAATTACTGTTTAAAATATAACTTTGATCTTGATTTGAATAATATTCATTGATCAGTTGGGTCAAGTAATCTAATACCAAACAAACTTAAATCTTTGTTAAAAGGGTGTAACATTGTTTTAACAATTTTCCTTGTATCAAATGCCTACATGTAAATTTAGACATTATACTACTTTATTTACTATTGATTATATTTTACTTCTGTATTCTGAGAGCTTTCTTATATTGCTAAAAGTTGATAATTTGAGTGGCAAATTTTAGAAAAAAATATTTTCTATTGAATGTATTAAAAATAATTAGAATGTATATAGTTCAGATTCATTATATTTTTAGAGATGTTATAGACCTCTTAACTTTTATATTTTTCTTGATTATTTATTCACTTAAATTATTAAATATTTTGTAAGAGAATTTATGTGCTCTTTATGAATGAAATTATGTCAGGTGGGCAACAGTTGTGTTGTCCATAAAAATTGGTGGATAGCTGGGATGTTTTGCAAAAGAACACACTTGTTAATGTCATATAAAGTAAATGACAGTTTCACAGAGTTTTCATATAAACCAACCACTATGTGATAGTTACAAAGGAAGTAAAATATTTTTTAACTGTAGAGTAGTTTTAGTATATATCATGGATAAAGGTATTTCAATACATTCCTTTATAACATGCCACACTGTTGATGCTTATAGAATAAACGAAATATTGACCAAGATTATGTACATGTTCAATGATTTTCTTCTGTAGAATTTCTATATCATACTTTTCTTCCTTATTTTTTGGGAGCTTCTTTTAAATTTTCTGATTGGTCTCCGAGTAATTAATATATTTTGTCCAATAACATTTCAACATATGTGGCCATTTTCAAATTTTCATATTTATCTCTCTTGTATAATCAACTTGTGTTTGTCTAATATATATATATAAATATCAGTCCTATTCATGTTTTAGATTCCTTTACTAACTGTCTATAGTGTTTTGATATTTCAATATTATTCTTTTATTAAACTGTATTTTAAATACCATTTTTTTTAAATTTAATACTAATGATTACAATACTGAAAGGTTATAGTTGTATAAAGAATATAATTTATACCAGAAATTATNTAGTAGCATCTTTTATTTTTAAATTAAATTTTTTTTTTATTATCAGAGCTTTTTATATATATCATAAATATTTTAATATTGTCGCCTTCAGCTTTGATAAGGTTTCACAAAGGTTAACTTGTATTAATTAGTTAAATTCAGTGAAAATAAATGCAATGCATAGAGTTCCGATTTATTCTCTTTTAAAACTTTTAAACAAAATTTTTTAAACTGTTATGAACCTCTTAAATCTTCTAATTTGTCTTGATTATTCATTCACTTACATAATTAAGAATTTTGCAAGAGAATATTTGTGCTCATTATGGACATTATTATGTAAGGGAGACAATAATTGTCTATTAGTTGTGAAGTTAACAGATTAGATGGCAGCTGGGTTTAAGACAGGCAATCCAGGATGTTTTAGTTAAAGAACACCCTTGTTTTTGGCATATAAAATGAATTCCATTTTCTAAAATTTCCTTTAAACCACTATTCGACAGTTACATGAAAAGTAAAATATTCTTGAACAGTAGATTAGTTCTTGGGTTTATCATGAAACTATTAGTACTGTATTTTGACATTTTAGGTTGAAACTTTATCTTATTAAATAATTAAAAGTTTCATTGACCAGACAGAAAAAAAAAAAAGAAATTTTATTCTGGGACTTAAGTCCCCTTTAATAACAAAGAGGTCACAGCCAAAAGTATTGCTGATTCTGATCTAGTGGCAACAATAAATATAAAAAGTACAAATAAACAATAGGTTAAATATATAAAATATTTTCAACAGAACTATGACAATATTTACAAGTATGGAAATAGAAGAAATAAGTAATAAAAAAAATAGATGCACAAGAAGAAAATGAGTGCTACACTCATTAAATTAAATTTAAAAAAAATGAACATAGTTATAATATAAATTAAATAAAATTAACATAGAAAATATTACATGGTCATAGGTTATATAGAGAAAGGAAATTCACCCAATGGGCACCGGTCCGCTGCCATAAATACCTTCAGGTCTCTAGACAACCCGTGGTCATCCGAACATATCCAGGTCTTCCAGAATGTTGATAACCACCACAGGCCAGCCATCATCCTATCAACATTTGACCCTGCCACCGGAGAACCACATATATTTTAGCTGGCCTTCCTTCTTCTTCTGGCGTGCCTAGTTGTAGGGGCACTTGTTCGTGGGGCTCATAGAGAGTATAAAGATTAGCAAGAGGCTCAGGTAAATGGGATTTGGCATCATTCTCCTCCCAGTCAATAGTCAATATACCTGGTTGCCAGGTCCCTCTTCATTCTTCTTAATCTATCATTTCAATAAATGAAAAAGACAGGGTTTCTGCCAAAATGAACAATATTTCAACCACAGACAATCTTAACAACCGATTATTTGACACTTATTAAAAGAAAACATGCACTTTTCATGAGATATTTGTTCAGATTAGTGTAACTACACTTACATACCTTTTAACTTCATCAATTGCAGGAATGATTTTAATAAATTAATTGACTTTTCAATAATGATCTACTTTACCAGATGAGTATGAATAAGTTCTATTTTAGATTGGATCTGCTTGTTTGCTCTTCTCCAAAACGAGAACCATTGGACTCTTATAATTAAGATATAATTATGTTAATGTAAAATTCAAAATTTTCAGCATTTTGAAATGTCTATATTTCTAAAACTATACATTCACATATAGCTATGGATATTTCCCTTTCAATGATTTAAAACTGAATGCCCTTTCTGTGAAATTCAAAGCCTATGTATTGCCTTGTAGTTCAACATATCTCTTTTAATTCATACATTTTGTCAGTATTTGATTACAAAATTTTATTAATTAAGGTTGGGCATATGACTTAATGTACCAAAAGATGATTTATGATGTGATATATTTTTCTAAAAGTCTGCATATTTACTAGTATGGCCATTGTTGTGTGTGAAGAAAATTAGTCTAGCTAGATGCTTTTTATATTTTTATTCCAGTGATGCTACCAGTTGCATATGTGAACCCCTATCCTCAAAAACAAAAAAACCTGTAATATTTTTTGTTTGAATGTAGGGGTTCAAAATTATGTGGCTAGTAAATGATTTATTTCCATTAGATTTTAGAATTGTATAATTTTTATTTTAGTAATTAGTTTGTCTTATAAGTTACTCTAAAATACATTTTTTAATATTTTTACTTTACGTTTGTACCTTTAATGTTTGTTGCATTGTTTTTAAATTTTTTCACTTCTTTGTTTTAATAAAAATTTGTATTTGAATGAGATATATTTTCTTAAATTAGTCTTGCAGAGCACAAAAGCTCTGAGGTAGTAATTTTTGCTCACAAATATTTTTGTTTGTATAACTTACCAAGTTATATTTTTGACCATAGGTAATAATATTAATGTTTGTGATTTCTCAAATATACTTGAATAAAATATTGTTTCTCATTACCTGTTTCTTTAAATGTGATCCCTGTACAATATATCAAAGTATAATACATAGCAGAAGTAAGCAAAACTATAAATAAATTGAAAATGGTAGATAAAAGGACATTCTTTGCAGTGTTCTCACATAAAAATAGTTTACCACCTCACTAGATAGTACTCATGAAAGGCAGTAGTCCTGTCTCTGGTTTGAAGTGGAGTACCTATCTCTTCATTCACCACCCTGTTCCAAAAACTTGGCTACTAGTTCTGAAGACTCTAGAACCAATTATTTGAGGAGTTTGAGAAAAACGGGATAAACTGAATCCAGACTTCTTTGAAGTGTCCTTTCTCTAGCTTATATTCTTTAAAAATTATATTGTAAAAAATTTCTTTATAATCTAAAATAAGAATCAAAACAGTACTCTAAAAAAAAAAAACCCTGTTTCCTGTTTATGTTCTCTTTGAATTGCCCCTATTTGTTTTCTGACTTTCCCCTAAATTCATACATGTCTTTGCCATCTAAAGGTTGCACAAATTTAGAATCTCATTATCTGTCAAACATTATGAAAACTAGTTGTTTAAAATCTACATAATAAACATTACGTAAAATACAAACTCACATACATTAGAACCTAATGACGAAAATTCAAATTTGAACTGTACATGTTAACATAAAGTAAAATTCATTATTAAGTAGTCTAATATAATTTATTTGATCAATTTTAAAAAAACTTTTAAAAGTGAGCAGACTAGCTCATTGAGTTGAGTGCACATTAGGCGAAAGTTTTGTACTAGCTCATTGAGTTGAGTGCACATTAGGCGAAAGTTTTGTACATTTCTGACAAAAATGGGTGGTGGTTTCCATCTCCTCTCCAGTAATGTTTTGAAGAGGCTGAAAAGGATTAACAGTTATGAAAAGAGATAAGTTGTCATTCCTATTTGTCAATTTGTTGGCGTGGGGTGCTCACCAGCCATCCTCCTTGAGAGGTGCTGGGGCGTGACTGTAATTGGTCTCTTTCCAATAGTGCTACTGGCAGAATGCTGCCTCTTATCTTTAGGAGTCATGGGTGCACCACGACGCTTCCCTTTTCGCCCTCCACTTGACTAGCAATCACCTGATGATAATGATTGCCTCCTATAATTTAATCATTAATTTATATAAAAAAAAAAAAGTTGAGTAGCCGAGTCTCGAACCTGTAACGCTGGGTTAAGAGTCTGGAACGGAGGCTATGAGAGCCTAGCGCGGCAAAGTGGGGACCGAACAGGTCTTCCCCTGTCGTCCCCAGTGCTAAGGATAACAGCTACAAAACTAGTTCGCTTTACTCACAGTTTAGATGTGATCCTCCCGACCATTCGAGCTGAAACTGCACTCACATGTCACTGACACTTTACTGCAAATGTATGTAGAATTTGAGATCTCAGTTCTTCCCACAACTCGTATATTATAGTTGGAAAGACGGAGCGCTATATACAGGTGTGTACTGATCACTGGCTACACCGCTACAACTCGTATATTATAGTTGGAAAGACGGAGCGCTATATACAGGTGTGTACTGATCACTGGCTACACCGATACTATATGCCATGAACTAAAGAACCAGTTTCACTTGAAGATGCATTACATACACTTATATAGTATAAGTAAATCAGTGCTGCATCGTACAAAGGCAGGACATTAGGAAGTTTAAAATTATTTGTATCACTTGACTAAGTAATAAAACTGAGACTGCATTGTTGAGTTATTGTTATAAATGAAAATTATTATCTCCGGCAGAAGTAAGAGATCTACATATGGCCAACTAAGATTTAGCATCAGGATGAGGGTAATTTGTAATCGATTAAATGACAATTTTTAATCGTTTAGCTAATTGCTGAGGATTAAGTTTGTGAAGGAGCAGTCTAATTGAAAATAGTTAATTATATAAATAATAATTTAATATTCTATTAAAATGTCATAAATATAAGTTATTATTTAGGTAAAAAACAACACTTTTTACTAAATAGATATATTACAACTTGTTTTGTTTGAACAGGACAAGCACAATTAGGTATTAAATAAAGACATTACAAGGATGGGAAAACAAAATAATAGGAAAAAATGGAAATTAAACAACAAAAACAACAGGTTTATTTTTTTAATAAAATTGTAATTGAGAACATAAAAATATATAAATAAAACATAAAATATTTATATGATCCCAATTTTGTTGGCAACGTCTAGCGCATCATAATCCCTGGCTAACCTCACATAAGCTTTCTTCTTACCATCAGGCCTGAAAAGAAATAATAAAGTTTATTATATATATATATATAGCTAAAATGTAGTTTTACTTTTTATGTGTATTGCACTTGGTGACATGAGACTTCTGGTTCATAGTTTATTTATTTATATTTATCGTTTGTGTGTGTGTGTGTGTTTGTAAACATACATACACACACAGATACATGTAAATAAATGTACTATGAACCAGAAGTCTCACGTCACCCAGTATAATAATCATAAAAAGTAAACCTGCTTCAAGCTAAAGCTGCTGCTTATTGCTTCAAGAGAAATGTTCTTCATATTATAACCTGGCCTAAGGTTCCTTACTTTAGTTTTTACTAAAAGAATAAGTGAATTTATTAACACTACTTAAAAGAAAATACATTTAATTTCACAATTAACTACTCATTACTGAACAAAATTAACACATATAATTAATGAAATATATCTTAGAACTGATCATCAGAAAAAAATATAAATATATCGAGTTAATAAAATAATATTTTCATTGATATAAGAAGTAAAGCTCATTATAAATAAAAAAAAATTTTTCTACTTTGACATTTTATAATATTATAATAATGAAAATTTGAAAAATATTATCTACTCCTTAATATTTTAATCAGTACTTTTATGAACGAAATTTCAACTGAAATCAGGCATTAACATTTTTGAATTTTCAATGCAAATAACAGATATAAGTATAAACCTACTTGTAAAAAGCAAGTTTTTAATTTTAAAATTTGCTCAAAACCTTTAATTATCATAATAATGAGAAAAGCAATATTTCCTCTAAAGAATATTTTCATTCAATATTACAGAGAAGACAATTGTGTGCCACATGCATATAATTTTTTTCAATATTAATATTTTATGAATGAATATTAATAAATTTTAGGGATTTGAGAAAAAGATAAAACTAATTTTTAATAAATATTAGAAGAGGAAGATATACCTGATTAGTGTGTTGACTTTAGCAACATCAATATCATACAGCTTCTTCACAGCTGACCTAATATGGTGCTTGTTAGCTTGGAGGTGAACAATAAACACCAAGGTGTTGTTATCCTCTATTTTCTTCATTGCAGCTTCAGTTGTCAAAGGGAATTTGATGATATTATAGGCATCCATGCTGCAAAAACAAAAAAATAATTAAACAATCGATGCAAATGTTATTTACTTTGACGCATATTACAATACATTTAGATGAAAATAATCATAGAAGTATTTTATCATTCATAGTGTTTTATTTATTAATGAAAACTGTCTCTTTTTTACTAGAAAAAAATTAATTAATTTTTAATATAAACTTAAAACATTAAAAGTATTTTCTTCATAAAACTTAATTTATGAGAAATATTTTCTTTTTTTACAAGAGAATTGTTTAATATAAATAATATGAAGGAATAATTATCTCCTAACACCTAAACACAATTGTTTATCATGAGAGGGGCAGGGAGGAGACATAACAGAAATGACTAATTCCAGAATTTTTAATTAAACCATTGAGCAGTACACATACATTTTTGTTCTTCGAACCGAATTATCCGAATGAGTACATCAGGATCAAATTGAACGCCTAAATTATATTTTTTCCAACATATTTGATTTTTTTCCCAATTTTTCTTTATGTCATTTATAAACTTTCAAGATTTTTTTTTTTTAATTCCGAGGAGTTTATTCGCAAATACACATTCTCTGAAAAAAAATTTCTCATTTCATAAGTTAATTATATGTGAATTCATAGGTTAGAATTAGCAGATATTTCATCAAGGAAATATCTTGCTGTAGGAGTAGGGTCTTGACATGTTGTGACAGGTTAAATATAAGGTTCTCCTGTGTTATCTATGCTGAGAGTCTTAACTGATTTCTGGAATTCATCATCAGCCCCCTTGCTTTATTTTATCTGTTACAGCATTTTAATGGAGAGGTAGAATCCAGCCTTGTTTTATTTGTTATTTATTCCGGGGCTTTTATTTTATTACTTATCTTTTACATATGTACATATAAAAATAAGTAATTTAACATTGAAACAAAAGAATATGGTTTGAGTAGAAACAATCATAAGCACATATTTTTCTATTTTTACCCATTAAAAAAATAATACATGAAAAATTACAGAATAAGATGAATTGTTGAGTTTCTACTGTAATAACAAAACAAACAAAAATTTATTCAAATCATGCATCTGCATCCTAATTTATTCTATTTACACTACATATTCTGAAATCATGGGCCTACCCCAATAAGGTTAATCTCCAGTAAAATAATTTGGGTTGAATATAATTTTTATAATTCAATTCAGATTTTTTTAGTATATTGTTTAAAGTTCTGACAATTCTAAACAATGATGCATCATCTTATTAATGAATTAAAAAGCATTCTCATAACATTACTTTAAGCTAATTTCACGAAAGGGAACCCAAAATATATAATTAACTTATAAAGTAACGTAGGGCCTATATATGATTATAAAACATACAGATTTTAATAAATTAATTAAGTTATGTCAAATATTTTTACAAAATCAATTCCTTACCGGCTCCTCTTTGGCACTGATTTCCTGAAGTATTTGGGGTTTCGGGGAGGCTTGAATGTTTTTGGCCTCCTGAATTGGACAGAGGTCCTAATTTTCCTCGTTCTAGTGCCATGGGCGCCTTTGATTACCTATTCAAAGCATGGATATTTTACTATAAATTTAAATAACAAAATTTAGTCCCAGTCTAAAGATCAGGAAATTTTAAATAATTAAGTTAGAAAATTAAAGAATAATACTGATCACTACTATTACCAGTAGAACTAAGGCCTTTTTGGAGAATTTAAATTTCTTTTAATATCCTTGAAGCAAATTTGGAAGACTAGAAACAAACTTTTTAAAGATTAAGGAAGTAAAACATTTTGTATTCTAACATACTTCGGACTGGGATAAAGGATGTACCTAGTCATAAAATACATTTATGATATTTCTATTTTTCATTCTATTTTGATTCAGAGTAGGTACTGACTCGATAACATCAAACCTTTCTTACATGAATAAGAACAAAACACTTGATTTTATATATGTTAAACAAGGACTGTAATGTAAAGGAATACATTTAATTAAACATTTTATGATAATGAGTACTAACCTTAAGTTTTGCTTTAAGAGCTTTTTCAAGAGGAGCTTTCTTGGTTGTTTTTCCACCTTGTCTCTGAGCTTTGGGAGCAACACCCTTTTTGGGTTTCTCTAACTGCTTCTTGGCAGCAGGCTTGGCTGCAGGCTTCTTGGCGGATGCAGGTTTAGCACCAGGCTTTGTCGGGCCTTTGGCTCCTGGTTTTCCTGCAGCACCCTGTAGCAAATATTCAATATTGAATGGAATAAGAAAATAAACTTATAATAAACCATTATATATTTTTTGTTTTGATTGAATTAAAAAAAAAAGATGCCAAAATGAATCTATTATGAAGAAAATTAAAAAAACAAACAAAAACACACGCAGATGAATATTAAAGAAGGGACAAGCTCAAGCTATTTTTCTCTTTGAATAAGATAATGTTATTTACAATTATCTCTTGAGTTAGAAGTTGAAAAATTAATTAAAATGAACTATCAAATATAATAGATATGCGAAATAAAATAAAAGCATACATAAAAATCAGAATAGGGACCTCCCACACAAATCATGTTTCTAGTACCTTCTTCACAAGGCATGATTATGACATATAAAACATATGTAATACACAGGTATTGTGATTTAAGATAAGAGAAAAAAAAAAAAGAATATTAAATCTAAAAATAAATGAAATAGACATTTCACTTATTTTTAAATTTAATATTTAATTCATATATTAACTTTTGTCGTAATCCAGTTTAGTTCAAATTATATAAACTCAGATTAGAATATTTAGTCAGTCATGAATTATACTAGAGAGATTCCTTCAAAATCATCATTGTTTATGTACAGAAACAAGAAATAAAGACAACACCCCCCCCCCCATGTTTGGGTCATGGAGGGAGGGGCTATCTACAGGTTGCCATACCATTCTAAACACTACAGCTCAGGACTAGATTTAAATAAAAGCTGGCATTGGATAGGATTTTGAACCATTAGCATCGAGATTGCAAGGCCCGGGCGGATTCCACAAGCTATCCTGGTGTCCCAAGAAAAACATTAGTTCTGAAATGTCAATAAGTTTAAAAGCATATAACCTGAAGTAATTATTAAATTATAGAAATAAAGAAATATAGTATTGGGTGTTCAGTGTTAAAAAGCTCGATTTAGTCAAAGATTCATCACTGACATTCTGAGTTGTTTCTTTATCATCATTACACCCACATAAGACTTTCACCCCAGTTAGAGAAATAATCTAGATAAGTTTTTATCCATTCAAATATAAATCTGTTCACGATTATATATAAGAGGCCAGTTCTAAGTAGTTAATACTTCCCTTCCAAGTTCTAAATGGATACATTGAAATTAAACAATAAAGAGCTGTTAAATAAATAAAATAAAATAAAATAATAAACTAAGCTATTTCCCTGTTTCACATTTAAAGACTATAATTAATAAGAGCAGATGATAATGAAAGATATTCATGAAAGTAACACATAAATTAAACATTTAAAACAGACACTATTTCTGTCACCCCGATTTAGTGCCTTCAGTTTATAGCTTCCTGCAACACTAGCACATTATGCTCAATATACATATAGAATGTAATAAGAAATTTTAAAAATGAAAGAAACTTGAAATAATAAAATATGAGAATGATGTCAATGAATTTGGTTGTTTTATAAATAAATGTCAGCTGAAATGCATCAACTAAATATAATAACTTATGGTACCTTTTTTAAGATTTGCTGGCCTCAAAATCATAAGGTAATTAACTGCGGATACTGCTAAGAAGCTATCAGAAGACCATAATTTAGATGAGATCTCCAGGGTGACAACTATTCAGATACTATAGAGAGAGAGCCTTTCCGGGAAAGGCAAATTAAAAAAAGACAAAAAAAATGAAAGAGGGACTCAAATAAAGTTTATATATATATATATATATATATATATATATAAAGTTAAATTAATGACAATTGAAAATTGGTACCTAATCTATAACAAAACAAAACCAATATTAAGCCTACCTAAACATTGAAAAAGTTAAGGTTTTTCACTGAAAAATAATTATCGCATGTCTCTACTCAATATTGGCAATTGTATAAAACAGGTGAAGAGCCTATTTAAAAGTAACAAAAACATAAAATGGTTAAAATTTATCAGTTTTTATTAGAGTAAAACAACAATTTTAAATGTGTAAATTTTTTTTTAAGGATTAGCATTACATAATAGTTAATTAAGAATGGAAATTTAATAATTAAAAATAAAAAAAAACAATAAAGGGGATAAAGTATTGAATTTTTTTTTTTTTTTTTTTTTTTTTTTTTTTTTTTTTTTTTTT
>KZ807551.1:387403-398085 GCA_000696205.2 Oncopeltus fasciatus
ATATATATAGCTATATGTTTTTAGCTTCTCCAATATAGGATCGGTGAAGATGAGTTAAATATTTTTATAACTCGCATCACAGTACCATCGTGATTACTGAAATATTCACTTCTGCGATGTCATATAAAATATCATACCTTCTATTATCCGTCTTTATTGACTTCATTGATGAAGACGGATAATAGAAGGTATGATAGTTCTATATTTATTGGTAGTGAAAATAACCTTTTAGATCATATAAAATACCCGAATAAGGTTTAGGTTACTCTATAATAAATCTCTTTACTAAAGGTTTTGAATTACTTATTTCAAATTCTGTCTTATTTTCTAGGCAACTGTATTATATATATCCTCAAGTGTGAAAGAATTGTTCATGACTTTCATCTATTGCATCTTTCAGGTTTAGAGAAAAATCATATTTTAAAAGCAGCCAATCAACAATTGGAGTTGATTGCTATTTGGAAGGCTTTGATGTTCTTGGAAAACCTTTCAATATTCAAATGTAGGTTACGTTTAAATTTATATCTGTTGAAGAATTTTTCCTGTGATTTGTTGATGATATGAAGTGTTGTTATTTTCAGATGGGATACTGCGGGACAGGAAAGGTTTCGGAGTGTTGCCTCTTCATACTTCCATGGAACAACAGGTCTTTTCTGTATCTTACTTTTCAATACTTGCAAGAGATTGTGTGTCTGTGCGTGTCTGTCTGTCCCAAAATCTAGTAGCTTTTTCTTTCTTTTCAATTATAATTAATTAAGGTTACTTGATAATTATTTTCATTCTTATTTTGCCACCCGCGGACATTTTATATAATTAAATAAAGGTAAAGCTTTATGGGCAAATTTTACTTTGGAAATTGTGTTTCAGCTGATTCCAAGGTTTGAATCTCTTTGGTTGAACCCTGGTTTTAAATTATGTTCATTTTACATACAATGGGACCTGTAATTACTCGAAAAACGAGTAATCTACTGTGCGTTGTCCAGAAATTAGTAAAATAGTTCCAGATCGCTATCGCGAATTTCGAAGAATTCAGCAATTTCATTTATTTTATAGTAAAAAAAAAATGAATTAGCTCTCTTACTTAATAGAATACACAATCTGGTTATTTTCCATATGCAGGTTGATCGGTATGCACACAGGATTGTATCTTTTTATTGTGTGTGAATCTGTGAATGTTCTTTTGACTTATGTGTATGTGAATTGGTTTTTTTCCTACTCCAGCTGATGAGACTTTATTCTCAATAATCCAATTATAATGCATTATAATTGTTGTTTTGTTCAACAATTATAATGCATAACATTAATATTTTAAAATAACCTAAGGTGGATTAAATAATTGAAAAATTGGTGAGTAACCTCCACAGTTCATATGTATATTTTTTCTCATTTCAGCACTTTCAAGGCTAATGCCTCATTTTCAGTGCTCTAAGTTTGTATTGTATATTCTCCAATATAGTCAGAGGTCTGAGTGAGTTCACCTCAACCTACTTAGAGCACTGAAGATGAGGCTTTAGCCTCAAAAGCGCTCTGTGTTAAGAAAAAATATATATATTATGAACTGTGGAGGTTACTGACCAACTAATTAATTATTTCACCCACCTTTGATTGAGAATCTCCACCAGCCAGCTATTTTATAGAAATAAATAATTATTTTTCCCAAAATAATTTTCTTTTTTTCATGAATGAAAATCCATGTTTGAATGATACTATTGAAAGAATGAAAATACTTATAAAACAAGATTGTCTTACGTTTCAGGCAAATGTATACTATGAAGTAATAATCTATAATAACTCCTCTGAAAACTTGTAAATTTTTAGTTCATTATTATGCATAAAATGAATATAATTATTATTTTTTAAGGGGTGAGTTTCTGTAGTATTAAATTTGGAACGCAATACAAATTCTACATAAGGAGACAAATATAAGTAAATTTTGAAATATCAAAACGACAATGTATTACACACTCACAAATTCTTAAGCTTCAATAAGCGATTTGATTGGAGATTGCTACCTTTTGAATCAGAAAAAATTTTAAATATCGATATTCAGCCCTTTAATAAATCGTATCCGAGGATGAAAAATTTCATTGGTGTATCTCATTAAAAATAAAAGCAACATGTAAAAATCAAAATTATGAATTAGTGTAAGATTAATTGAAGTGAAGTTTTTTCATCCTTAAATTTAAATTAGTTTGTACTGCAATATACAATATTTAAAATAATTTAGAAATTTTAAAATGTTAGAAAGTTTTAGCAGCTTTCCCTTAAAAAATTCAAGCTATTCACATTATTTTTCTTATGATATAGTGATCTATGATATTAATTATATGAAATATTATTTTAATTGATAACTTAATTGAAACCTATGTATTAATCTTCTGTAATTTAAGATTTACNCTAAGTCGTTTACATTGGCTGTTAGGCCGACTAACAATACTACCACTGTCAACTACCGAATGTCAAGAAGAAATTAAACTAATTAATTATATGGCTGAGAAAAATGGATGAATAAAATCTTCAGAAAAAATGAAGGAACATGTTTAATATGGTCTATTAAAACTGGCTGCCAAACTGATAACTTTAATAAACGGGGCTGATGTTCATTCACCTTTTCTGCGTCAATCAGGACAAAGTAGCATTAAATAAGGCAACATTCTAAAAAAAAAGAAGCTTAAAAGCCCGGGAGAAGCTAAAAAAATATAAATATTTTATTTTTTATTGTGGTATATTATCTCACATAAATTTTATTTTAAACGATTAAATGCTAGGGAATAGAATAAAAAATCTAACTGTCCCAGCCAGGGCTCGAACCTGGATCTCCTGCTATCAGGGCAAGCGTGTTATCCACTTATGCCACTGGTAGAGCCAGAATATAAAAAGTTATCTGGCTCTCCTGGTGGCGTGGTGCAAGGGGATAACGCGCTTCCCCAGGTAGCAGGAGATTTAGGTTTGAGCCCTGGCTGGGACAGTTAGGTTTTTTATTCTATTCCCTACCATTTAATCGTTCAATGCTTTAAGTTTTTTTTTTTTTTTTTTTTAATTCTGAAGGTGTTATTCATCATGAATTTGTTCCTGATGGTTGCTCTATGAATTCTGAACGCTACTGCGAACCCTAGAAATATTGAATGCGAGTTGTCTGAGCGTTATCCTGTTTTAATAAATTGAAAAGAAGTTTTATTCCACAAGATCATAATCGTTCTCACACTTCCTGTGGAGGCTAGAAAAGTTTAAAGAACTTAATGGGTTCAATGTCTTGCCTCATCCAGTGTATAGTCGTTATCACCTTCGGATTACTATTTGTTTCAATACATGGCCCTTATTCTTCGAGAAAAAAAAATGAGTAATTCTACGGAAGTTGATATTGTGGTACAAGTGTTCTTTGGCAACCTTTCCAAGGAATAGTATCAGCGTAGGATCAAGAAACTGGCTAGATGGCTAATGATGATAAATAACAATGGACTATACTTTGAGTATTAATTAAATAATATATCAAAGATATAATAATACAAATAATTGATTAAAAAATGAACATATATATATATATATATATATGTAAATAAACTTTTAAAAGTGCATCTTTAGAATAAACAAAATGTTCCCTAATAACCAACCTGAAATACTGGCAGTTCTAAATGCCACGAATTAAGGGAATATAATATCCCTTTTACTTGCATTTCAAAATACACGCAAAATGACTCAAATTTATTCTATTAAAAATTGATTTGTATGTACCACATAACAAAATTCATTAGAGGAAACATTTTAAATTTTATGAATAATGATCTTAAAAGCCAAGGAAGGAGCATAGAGGCTCAGACTGGAGATTAAGGGAAGTTAGCTGTAATTAACTAAAGAGCTATCAGACACAGCCATCAAGGAAGCAACTATACAAGTTAGTACCTTACTGTACACAATTCACATTCCCATACATAAAGTATATTGAAAAACCTCTCGTCTAAAATTTACCATTGAAATGGAATCTGATTATCAACTCCCCATTCTAGACACCCTTATTATCCATAACACCAATGGCTCTATCTCCATTGACTGATCACTCACACTCTCTGACAAGATATTCCACAGCAAAAATTTTATTTTTTAATAAGTTGTTGTCTGCATGTTTTTTAAATTCTCTTACATAGCTTTTTACATTCATTTTGATATCACATTGCATTATGGTAATTCTGTATTATAATATTGTCAATTATTATTGTATTCTCATGACATTGTATTTCTACAGCCCTGAAGATGGCTTACAATGTAAGCCGAAATGTTGGCAGATATTCTTTTAAAAAAATACACTTTTTCGTATTTTGTATGTTTCAGGCGGACAGGAATGGAGGGAGCTTCGAAAGCCACTTGTTCACTCCATGGCCAAAAAGTACCTGGAAAATGATTATTTCAATGAATTTATCTTTCATACTCGTTCTTTTACTGATTACGTTAAGAATAACAGAGAAGGTGAATGCAGTGACGTGTTTTGTGATATGGCTGCTGTAAATTTAGATATATTCTCAAGTAAGTAAACAATTTTCTTATTTCTTAGAGTAAAATAAGTGCACAATAATTTATAAATTTTATATAATATCAATAAACTCCTTGATATTTTGGTAAAGTTTGATTAAACATGAGCTCCCCTTTTAAAATCTGGAGTGTATAGAGCATTCAATTATCCTCATGTCTGTACAAAACTTATTTCACATTTAAAAAAAAAGTCCGTCCCGCAGGAGTTTTATTATACCGGCGGATTTTGACGTTTCATTAAGGTGGATACAAATAAAAATAAATGAGGAAACTTAATTTAAAAGAAAGAAAGAACAACCGTCTTGAAGGATATGTCCAATAAGCTTCGTTCCAGACTGGCCGGAAAGGTAGAGTTGTTGAAGCGATCATCTATCTTAGTTACATTCGTAAATATCTTCCTTAAAATACTTTTTCGAAAGAATATTATAGAACATGAATGTTATAAAATTATATTTTACAGCTGTTTCGTTAAATTATTTTTTTGTGTTAATATCGAAAATTCGTTCTAAGACATCTTCCTCCTCGACCGATTTCAGCCATTAACAAACTCTATAATCGAGTTATTAAGAAGAGCTCAAATACTGAATTTAGTTCCTTTACTTTAAAATTGCAGATAAATCTTCAATATTATTACTGTTATGAAAAAGTTTAAAAAATCAACGTGTGTTTAATGAAATTAACCATATTTTTAGTTCAATGTAGGATTAACCATGTCACGACATGATGCCAATGTGAATAGCTTGATTTCACTAATATTAATGATATTTAATTGATTTATATTTTTTTATTCTAAAGTTTCTTCCCGTAGGGAAATGAAGATAAATTTTTTACCAAGATGCCACTTTGGAAAAATTTTAAGGAACTTCTCCTATCCTAAGATAATAAAAATTTGGTCCGTCAAAAAATAAATCTAAACTTTAGCTTATTCATTTAATAATTATTTAAAAAAAAATTAGATCAATGATGTAATATTTAATTAGTAGTCAGTAACTATTGTTCTAATCATTTCTTTTATAAACACTTCACATAGGATTGAACAAAATAAAATTCAACTTCACTATACATTTTTCTAGTTTTACTTTAGTTTCATTTTTATAAATTCAGACTCATATACTTTGGTGATACACAGTCATGATGAAGGCATACGTCATCGTAACTGCAACGTTGGCACATGGTTTATTCATTTTACATCCTTGCTGAAAGCCAAGCTAATTTTACACGAGTTTTCTTATAACTAACCAATATCAATCATTATATTTCCTCGAGACGATTTCAAAAATCTATTCTCTTCTCTTGTTACTTCAAATGCATTTAATATATGCCTATATTTATATATATATTCTGTACGCGCTCTAGCGTTCAATGTTTTTAAAACAATAGATAATAGTTATACAAAGCGTTTGATGAGTTCGTTAATAGCTAAACTCGAAATGGAAGGAAAGTGGGTTGGGGAACGGAATTTTAATCGATATATAATTAGAAATGTGAAAACGTATATAGAAAATAAATTGTAATTTTATGATACAGTTTTATATTAAAAAAAAATGCATATTAAGGAATATATTAACAACTGTAACTTCGATGGTTGAGCGTTACTAGCACATTATCGTCAAGGATAATCTACAGGAACCATTGTAAGCTTCTCTAAAGGCTTCAAAATTTTGTTTGAATCCTTTCAGTCTTTTCGTTCTCCTACACCCTTCCTAAAATGGAACAAACGGACTTTTATATAAGACTAGCTCAACTTAACTTCGAACTCTGTGTGTTTATTAACAGTCAGCAAACAGCATTTCGATATATCTGGAAATAACGTATAGACCAAGCTGTTATCGTGAACGTTAACATTTANCACACGACCATAAGAAAAAATATGATCGGGAAAAGCAATGGAGTTGAAATAGTTTCCTATTTCTTGACGCAAATCAGACCAAGTCCATCCTTTCGATTGATTTTTTCCCTAAAAATAAATTGATTTTTTCCATTCCTGCCCGTCAAATTGTTTTGAAAAAAAGGAGGGGGCTACAAGGGGTTAAAAACAATATTGGCAGGATCTTAACTATGTTATAGTGATATAAATCAATTAAGTGTATGTTGTTTGCACCATTCTTACTCCCATTTTTCTTTAAAAATAAATAAATAAAAAACAGTAATCCAAACCACTATATTTATTTTGAGAGTGGTGTTATTGTTCACCTTCCCTCCTCATGAGATTGACATTGAATGTCATTTTACTTCATTGTAATCAAATTACAAAATGTTTTTATTTAACAGAATGTAATAAATAAATAAAAGTTTAATAATCGTAAATATGGAGAATATTATTTCCTCATGTGCCCCTTTGTCCATCCAAATGTGCCTTTTATTACAATTTATCTTTTGTTCATGTTCACGTAGGCTTCGTCGGTCGTCAGATGTATTTACCATTTCATCTTCCGGGTTGGACCGAGTCAAATTGTTCTTATTTGCCGAGCTTTCGCACATCATGTGATGGCTNCACTTGAATTTGTTTTAAGGATTTAAAAGGCTGATTGAAATTTAAAACATTTCTTAATTATAAATATAATAAGCCGGGAATCTGCATTAAATGGTTTTTGAAGAGATTTAATACATTGCAAGTCTCTAAAGACCATTTAATGTGATTCCAGATTCATTAACTGTTAATAACTATACTTGTGCTTTCAGCATTGAGTAGTCTATTTTTTTCATTCAGACAGAAGTGAGGCCTAACCCTGATAACCTTGACATACATTATTTAATTAAATTGTTTTAGCTCAAATAAGTTATCTTAAACATTTCGATATAACAATAATGTTGTCAAATACAGATGGGTATTATTTGCTAATGTTTTGTAGGTTTGCCTAAAACTTCACAACTTATTAAATGAATAAATGCTTCCTTACTCTTTAGGCGTCAAAAATATTTGAAGCGGAGTAATTTCATTTTGTTTGAATGCAATTATTTTAAATTTCAAAATAGTAAATAGGGAAAAGGACAACATATAATTGAATGTGAACAATTTTTTTTTTAAATTTACTTATTTACTTAGCTAAATAAGTCACTCTGTAAGATCGTTAGTAGATAATATTTCTACAATATGTACATATTATTATGAACAATCCCACTTGCTAAAATACATGTAAAAATACATCATATATAACATAAATATATTACACATATATGAAATCTATTTGTCAATTATAACTATTTTCGTCCAAACATTTATTAAAAAGTTGCACAGTATGTATATATATGGATGGTATATATAGAAAATGAAACACTCGCGGCTGCGATATATAGTAACAAGAACAGGTGAGTGACTAACTAGTCTCTCTTCACTCCTCACCGACAAAGGGCGAGATATCTCCAAAAATTTTACTCTTGGTGATTTTTTCTTTTTGTGTGTGCACTGCACTCTCTATATATTTATATATACATATATATAGTCTTCAGACTGAAATTTAAATTATTTATTGTTGAAAGTTTAAGGTTTGAATGCATCAAATTTTAGCTGCCAAAACAGTTAATTTTATAATTTTTTTATATACTTATATTGTATATTTGTATAAAGAAACTTTTAACAATTTACATGGACTTAGTCTCATTTAGAATCATCTTTTTATCAAAAGACAATTTATAAAAGGCTTGGTACCCGCCACCCTAAAAAAAAGAGAAAAAAAGAAGAAAATTATGCTTGCTGGAATTATAATTGTGATGCAGGTGGAGGATCTCCATATTGATGAAAAGATAGACTAGGTGAGTTGGGCCCCGAAAGAACAGTGTGAAGAAACCTTCTAAAGTTGTGGAGAAATGGTGGAAAGTAAGAAATATTAAAAACAAATATCAACACTTCAAAAACGCTCCCACCTAAAAAATGTCCTCACTTACCTATTCAAATGCCATCTTTTTTACCAGTAACTTTCTTTTAGCCCAACAACATTAAACTTTTCAGTTATGGGTTGGTATCTGTTCAGTTCTTTTCCTTCTTAAATTTAGGATTGTTGTTATGTTTAATGATAGTTAATATGTTTTGTAATCATTTTCAGTAATTAATTTTTTGTTATTTGTTCAACTTCTTGTATATTTTCTTTTGTTTTGTGTTTGTCATGCAGATCTGAAGAATGCTTGAAACTGAGGCCGAAATGATAGCTTAAATAAAACTGATTGACATCAACTATATTTTAATTTTAATATCTATTGATTGAATCCAAGCCACTTCCTCCTCACTGTTCTAAGGAAGAACAGATGTTCAATCGAACTACTTTAAAACATACAATTCCATACTGTCAGGTAAAAAAGTATTAGTAAGATAAAAAATGTCATCATTTCATTGGTTTTTTAGTGATAGAATGGCTCCATTTTATTTAATTTACAAATTAATTTAATCTTTGGGATTTCTAGTTGTGGGACTTGTATTTGATGTGACAAGAGTGAACACGCTTTACAACACTGAGCAATGGCTAGATGTAGCTTTATCTTCATCAAATTTGAATCAGCCACCTTGCATTCTACTCATTGGAAATAAGCTTGATGACATTGTAAGTGACTGCTCTCCTCCCTAATACTTTATGAATCACACTTAAATATTTAGAAAAAAATCAGATTCTCTCTGTATTTTATTAATTTGAAAATATTTTTTAAAATTATTTTTGGAACTAATTATATACATATTTATACATATATATGTATGTATATATGTGTGTGTATAAAATGATGATTTATATTTACAATATATCCCTTGATCACATATACCTTGGGGAGTCAGAGATGGTGAATGAGGGGGTACTGATATAGGGATTGGGCTGACCAGTAAGGTGAGAGTCAAAATTGAGTTTATATCGAGCCTTAGCAAGAAAAGCAACTAAAGGGATAATGAGGTCAGTAGTATAGTGCAGTTAGATAACCATGGTCCAAGGAGTTGGAGTTGTTGGAGGGAAAATAGCTGCATCTTGAGCAAAACTGAATCGGGAGTGTCAGAAAGTGGCACTTTATTAGTACTGTAAATTTGAAGCTGGTTGAAGGAAGAATCTAGAAATTGTGAAGCAATAGCATACAGTAAGAGCTTTTGAATGATGAGGTAGGAATATCTTTATGCCTAATCATTCACAGCAAAAGGGTTGAGACACAGCTGTATTTTTCTCTCTCTAAGACTGAATAGAGTGTATCTAAAATTCTGTAGCTTTATTAAATGGTGGAATGTGAAGCTCGAAAGCTGATGAGGAGTTATCAGATATTCTAAGATAGGATAGATACAGCTTAAGAGAAGCTTTTCAAGGATTTCCCCATAAATGACAGTTGGAAAATAGATCTATAGGATGTTGGAGTTTGCCTTTTATGATCTTTTTGATAATGGAGAATTTCCACAAGATGGCAGTTTGGAGAATGAAAATGAGAGGAAAGTAAGAAAAGGGAAGGCTTTTTAGGTAGGTGATTCAGTATCTCGAAAGTTATGAAATCAAATCAAGAAGCCTTAAAGAAGCAGATGATTCAGTGAGTGGCATCCAAGGCGATAACATCGGTGCGATACATGAGGATTATAACCGGGTAGTGACATGCCTGGCCAGTTGAGTCTAGATTAAGTTTTATACTAAATTCATATATTCTTTCTAATACCCAATATTATCATACTCTTTAATTTTAGTCTACTTTATTTTATTTTATTTTATTATTTAAGTTTATTTAAAGTTTATGTAATTTTTAATATGAATAAACAGCCTGATATCACCTCGCCCAGTCGTAAAAGACAAAAACGAGGTTGGAATATTATTCCAGACCAAAAAATAAATGAATGTAGGGACGGAAAAATAAACAATAATAAGTTTCTATTAATTGAAAGAGTGGAAGACGGAACTCTTAAAGGAGTCTCGCCCTTTCTACTATATAAAACAATAAATAATTTATGTGGGGAACCCAAAAATATTAAAAAATTAAGGAATGGTTCAATTTTAATTGAAACAAAGTCTAGGGAGCAGTCGGAAAAACTTTTGAAACTAACGAGTTTTGGAAATATTTATAAAGTCAGGGTAAAGCCTCACGACAAACTTAATATCATTAAAGGAGTAATTTTTTGTACAGATTTAGATGAAGTAGAGGAATCTGAAATATTAAATGAATTGAATAATGTCCATGTTATAGAAGTAAAAAGAATAATTTCCAAAAAA
>KZ807552.1:4626-17466 GCA_000696205.2 Oncopeltus fasciatus
ATATATAAATATACTTATGAATATTTAAAGGAGTTATTTCCTATGGACCATATTCAAAATCTAAATTCAAATATCATATACATTTTGACCCTACAGCGTTTCCGAACTGATTGGAAGGAAAATTGCATATGAGGATCGCTGTCTCAGATCGATGAAGATCAGTAGAAATTTCCAAATTTCATGTCAGCTTGATTGTCAGGGAAAGAGGCTTTATGACTTAACTGCTGATAAGCGGAGGGTCTTTCACCCTTCACATTATGTATTCAAATATTTCCTTTTGTGTTTTTTTTACATAGTAATGGACATTTTTATATCCATAAAATGTATAATTTTCAATATTTTATATTAATTGACTTTTTTTTAATTATTATAAATTACAGTTAGAAATATTAGTTGTAGTGTGAATTGCTTTGGAGATAAAATAATTTTTACTGAAGATTTCAATTGGGTAAGCACTACATTGCCCATTAAAACCGTAAGTTATCTTAAGGTCTAACGGTTTTTTTTTTTTTTTTTTTGTTTTTTTTTAACCTGGGAGTATTTTCCTCGTATAAACGCAGTATAATGCCAGCTCATATTTAGAATGATAATCCCATTTAATTGTTGAAAACACGCCTTCATAATGATTTCAACCGAAATTCACTGAATGACGAGAACTGAATTCATCACACAGGATAAATGTGGCAGGCAGTATATAATTTCCAGTTTGATAATTGAAGAAACCTATGGTATGTTCTATAATGGACGGGGAGTGTTCGAGACGTGACGTCATAAATAGCATGAGTATAACCTTCACTTTAATTGAAATGCATTCAGTAGTGCAAATCATAGGTCGAGATTAACTACTTCTTCCCTGTGATTAATGGTAGTGAAATTTTTGGAAATAAATTAGGTCACTTTTACTTCTTGTTTCCCATTGTTACAATTTAAATATTTTGAAAAACACATATTAAAGAAATATTTACGAATTTAATTCGCTGGGTTGGGGAGATAATTCAATTTTTAAAATGTTCAAGTAATTCTGTAATGACAGTAATCCCCAAAGGAAAGAGAGATAGACTAAATAAAAATTGTCAATATCTACATTATGAAAAATATATGACGAGTAATAGGATTATAAAGTAAATTTTAAAATTTTTACGAAAAACGTCTATCGAAAAAAATATTTACGAATTTAACACTCTCAGTTGGGCAGGTGATCTTACTTTCAAAATATAGAAGTCTAATTCGGTTTTACGCTTACTATTATAAACCATTGGAGGGGTTCATTTTTTGCTTAAATCGGATGAGAGGAGAAGTTTAGAGGATGGTCGAATAAATAAAAATTATTGCTAAGGATAAACTTTATAGAACAATGGGTGGAAAATTTATTTATCTAACATTCCTCTAAAATTTTATTCCAGGATGTTTCTTTCGCAAGATCATATGCCTTTCGTTTTTAAGATTTTTCTTATTTGAAATGCGTTTATATTTCTCTTTACTTTATTCGTAATTACTAAGAAGAACACTTTTAAACTGAATGTGTGTGTGTGTGTGTGTGTGTGTGTGTGCGCGCGCGCACGCAAATTCGTGCAGTTTTTATCCACGAAATTTGCTACGTCGCTTGTAAACGTGAACCAAAAGACCGATTTCGTTAGTCTCTGAAATCGATCGAGGGAGGAGGGGCTTTAGAGGGAAACCAAAATTTAAAATCTCAATATTTTTAGAATTAATAGCATCTACTATTATGAATAATAATTTACGAATCATATAGTTACAATAGTCGGAAAAGTGCGTCCGGCATTTTGTCATAAAGTGAGATTTTGATCAAATTAATTTATTCACTCAAATAAATAATTATATATGAATTAATCTCTTGTTTCCTCTTGTGTCAGGCCTTCCAAAAATAACATATTTATTAACAGCTGATCTGTGAAGTTCAAATATTAGCATGATTATAGTTCTCGGTTTGGAAGGGAGCGAACACATCGATACTTTCACCAGAGTAGAGATAACCACATATTGACTGCATCATTATCTACAGATTTATTGCTTTATTAATCGGGAGCACCCGATACTTATTGCATGCCTGGAATGTTTAGAAAGTTCATTCATAAACATATTCTCTTAAAACGTGTATTCAGCTTTATAGTGATCGTTTCATTTGTGGATAGAAAAAGTCTCTTCTCACGCAGTAACTATGTAAGCCGAGCGGATTCTTTAGCATCATTGCAACATTAAATTAAAATTTAGGGTTCAATAGAACCCCCGCTCTTAATTGTAAAATTTCGCTTTTTAACAACTAAAATATTTCTTTTATCAAAAAATAAATATTTATTGTTATTGGTCCCCTCCACTGAAACAACCCCTTTTACTCCCACATTGGCATTTTGACAGGTAATCCCGTACGCTTATTTGTCCTATTTTACGCAATAACGAACTTAGCCTACCGTTTTGTACTTAACAGGCTGTATACCGAATTTTTTTTTTTTTTTTTTTTTTTTTTTGCGCCTTCAGGTTGATTGATTCCGCTAAGAGAAGACCGTCCGCAGGAGTTGAATAAAATAAGCGAATGTCTTTAGGTAATAGATATTTTTACTTAACCTTTTCATGGCATATCAACTCTACACGTCAGATCATTTTAGTGAACCATAAATACATAACTTAGATACATAACTTGTTCATCGATATAAATATAATTAAATGCATAATTGAAATACATACAAATAAATTAATAATTATTNCAGCTTAACCATTCTTTCCACTGAACCCTACCAACACAAACGTCTTTTGTCTGAAACCGTTCACATCAACTTACAACACTATCCAGTTAACGACAGAACAGACATAGAACAAATTTCCTCAACTTATTCTAACATTTTTAACATTTTAAAAACCAACAACCCTCCGTCTCAATAAACCTGTCAAAACATTTTTCTCAGTTCCAAAGTCACTTATTCCCAATAATACCCTTCCCTTTTTTTCCTTTGTCCTTTTATTGCCCTCTCTTGTAACAGGCCGCTTTCCATTTACACCATTAAGGCCATTTAATTTATCAAATAAAAAATTATTACATTATATGGACCATTTTTTTTTTTTTTTTTTTAGTTTTCTTGCGTGTTTTTATCTATATTATAAGATTACAAGCTAAGATTATTGTGTTTTTTCATCACGATAAAATCTTAAGTCTTTATTTAAGTAGATATGTATTACATACCACTCTGAAACACTCATTCCTCCTTTCTTTTTCACAGGTTATAAGTACGAAAGGAGAATTCCTTTCTGTTCAAGAAACCAACTGCTTCCCCAAAGGTATTACAAATAATTCCTCTGGTATTTTTTTTATATATTTTAACTAAAGCGAATAAATATGGTGTTTAATTTCTTATTTTTATTAATAAAGAGGGAGATCGTTCTTAGCAACGCGTGCAAGAGCGCGTGTCTACGCAATATTACCATTGGCTTTTCAGCCACCCAACCTCAACACATGTTCGATAACATCAATATATCTCAAATTTGACACGAATTCATCATTTATTACTAACAGTGGAGGTTATTAATATGGGGTTGTAATAATTGAAGTCTCCTTCACACTTAACCAATTTATTTGTGCTTAGCCGTTTTCGGAAGGCACAGCTCCCATATCGTCAGAACTTTTTTCTTTGCCTCTATGGAGACTTCAATTATTACGACCCAATTTTAACGATGAATTATATCAGTTAGGTAAAATATAAAATCCCGGAGGTCCCGAGGCTTGACGGACCCCCACAGCCCTATTGATCTCGTGTAATTAAGATACGGGTCGAGGCGATGCCATACACAAGAGGCATTGAACGAATCCCGAATATTAAGTGACAGCTAATTAAGTAGTGTAGATGAGTCGCTTCCTCTTCACTCATTGAATAGAGATTATTTTCCAGACTTTCGTTTAACAAAGTCTGTCACGTAGAGTAAGCAGTAACTAAGCAGATTTCTTTTAAAGGCGGTTATAGGTAAGAGTAAATGACTGAATTTATCTTATATAATGGAGAGGAGAATGAGGGTATAATAATTAGATTGTTAAGATTCCCTAAAAGGAATGAGTGAGTGCATAGGGTGCACTAAATAGCTGCAATATTAAATATCTTTATTAATACAATTATTTTCACAACAAATAATATAGGAAATAAACGTATAAAATTAAATTTCTCACCTGTTATATATAAAAGAAAAATTGTCTCATAACACTAATTGTAAAGAAGTAATTTAAGATTTCTTAACTTGACATAACTTTAAAACTTACCTCCCCCATCTTGATTTCAGCCACAAACGAACTCGAAAAACGTTAGTAGATTTGAATAAGAAGCTATTTGTTTAATGATTAGATTTTACACCGACTAAGTTTCAAGTCGGTTCTCCTAATTTTAAATGTCGGTTCTCCTTAGAGGAGATATGTTTTTAATGTTCACATCCAGCAGTTTAAAGAAAGAAGCTTAAATACCAACTTTAAATTCTTTAGTTTAAACATTGCGGACCCTATTCAGACCGTCTTACAAGTACTTCGTCGAAAAATTCAAATTCTAGAAGGAAATCTACTAATTAAAACATTTGTCAAAAGATTAAAAAATTAATCAGGAAAACAAAGTAAAATTTCAGAACCTAGACCCCCGTAGTGATGGCTACAGGAAATAAGGTCAAGATAACAAATAATTTGTCTTATTACAATAGAACTTATTATAATAATTATAATTATTATAAGTCGGGCACTGGAAGTAGCAGACCCATTATTTTTCATTCCAGTAACCCAGTAAGCTGCAGGCCACCTGCACTGCAATGCACGGTTTACTGTAATAACTGTACCTTGGCTACCTATGGAGCCCAATGTAGTAAGTCCCTTTTTATCGAGGAACTCAAGTACTTTATAACTTAAATCATGCCAAGTACTTTAAATTATCATGATCCAGGAAACTTGACAAACATGAGGGATAAAAATATAACCCACGGACTTGATTAGCAGAAGTACTACAGAAAAACAATCAGTTGAATATCAGACTGTGCCATGAGAAAGTATACAAGTCTATTCTAAGATGATTTTAGTTGGGGTTCGGTCGAGGTAGATCCAAAAAAACACAAATTAAAAAAATTTTTTTTTTTAATGAAGGATTGATTATCTGCCAACGTTTCGGCTTACATTGTAAGCCATCTTCAGGGCTGTAGAAATACAATGTCATGAGAATACAGTAATATTTGAAATTAGTATAATAGAGATTATTCCCTTTTTTTCCTTTGTCCTTTTATTGCCCTCTCTTGTAACAGGCCGCTTTCCATTTACACCTTCCGCCTGCCTTGTACCTGCTACCCCCACTCCTTTTTTACTTTTTCGCTCTGAGAAAAAGTAAAATTCATAATGTTTAGTCATGGAAATGTGAACTTAGGAACAGGACGTCCTCTCTTATCTTCATGATAGGTAGGTGTGGCAAATTACTGCTTTAATGATATTTCAATTTTTTTTTCTTGTCAATAAGTTGTTTGTTTGCAAGTTTTTTTTCAAATTGGTCCTTTTTCAAATTGTTTTCATAAACTTTTAATTGTCTTACATAGCTTTCTACATTCATACTCTTGATATCACATTATATTAAAATTCTCTATTATACTAATTTAAAATATTACTGTATTCTCATGACATTGTATTTCTACAGCCCTGAAGATGGCTTACAATGTAAGCCGAAACGATGGCAGATAATCAATCCTTCATTAAAAAAATACATTTTTTTAATTTGTGTTTTTTTGGATCTACCTCGACCGAACCCCAACTAAAATCATCTTAGAATAATATCTACGGTCAACAAACTCTCCTTTTGAATATACAAGTCTATTATATTCAACCCGAAGACGACAGATCACTGCCGAAAGCGTTCGCCAGGATATATACATACATATTGTATATGTGTGTGCACGTGCGTGCGTGTGTGTTCGTGAGCTTTTATACCGGTGAAGGAAATGGAGCTTATATGCGATATGATTCGCTATTGTAAGATACCTTGTATAGTAGTCCTCCCCCTATTTAAGATTGGCTTATGGACGGGAATTTTTTTTTTATTTTCTTGTAGATGTTTGCAACAAGGAGAAAGATTTTCCTTTTGATCCAACAGATTTATTCTCCGACTGGACCCCTTGGACAAAATGCAGAAAACGGTTTTCAGGGGTACAGGTTAAATTAAGAAAGAAAACTTGTCGATTTCAGGAAATCTGTAAAAGGACAGTTATCAAGGTAAAAAAAAAAATATTACTATTATTTTTACTTATCCCACACATTATATATATATATATCGTGTGTATGTGTGTGTGCGAGTATACTTACATATTGTGCTGTTTATAACGTTTAAATATCAAATTTTAATTAAATTTCTTTGAATGAATACTACAGGAAGAGAAACTGTGCCCCAGAAAAAAGAAGAAGAAAAAAAAGAAAAGCAACAAAATTAAAATCATTAGGAAAGACAATGACTTAGAATTTAAAGTGGTAAGTGTCATTTTATTCACTTTATTAGGTTATGATTTGTACTAAGAAATGACCAATCCAAAACCAAAATCTAAATGAGTCTAACTGACCTTAATCACGTTATAAAAATAAAACCGCTGTAGGAGAAATGATATTTTTGGTTGGCAGGTGATATTTATTTTTTAGCGGGTTTCATAGGCTGCGGGTTCAAATCCCACAATAAAAAGATAATCTTCTATTTAAAAGTTAAAAAGCTTCTTCTGACCCATGGGTGTTTATAATGGAGTGGTAGCCTGAAATAGCCCCTTCATCCATGACCCTAAGTCATGCTATGGTCATGAAAGAGATTCTAACAATGTAAAAAAAAATAAATAAATAAATAATAAAATTAAGTGCGTTAAAAAAAACAACTTTTTAATTAGAATACCCTAATAGAAATATGAACCCTTATCAGTGTGTAAACCACACACGCGCGCGCGTAACGCTTAAACTTGTGTCGGCTAGAAGCCATTCCGTATCCAATGTCCAAGTTTATTCATGAAGTTTTCTAGTTCAGTAAAAAGTTGAAAAATTCTAAAACGTATGTTAAAACTCCATGTTTCCTTGAAAGTTCCAAATGTAACATAATATTTCAGCATACATATATATTCATTAAACTTTAAACACTATTAAAATTACGCAATGAAATTTAATGTTCAAATGAAAAGTTTTTTGACCGTAGATTGTGGTTCGGTCAAGGTAGATCCAAAAATTTCCATAGTCATGGAAAGTGAACTTAATGACAGGACGTCCTCTCTTGTCTTCATGATAGGCAGCCCTTAAGATGGCTTACAATGTAAGCCGAAACGTTGGCAGTAATCTTTTTTTAAAAAAATACATCTTTTTTATCAATTTTTATATTTTTTTGGATCTACCTACTAAAATATTTTTTTGGAACCCCAACTAAAATCATCTAATAATTACACTTGATTAAATTTCTATTTTAGATCTATTGTAGCCTGTAAACTATTTCATTGCTCAAATATCAAACGAAGATATAAAATTACAAATTTTAGACTTCCTCTGAATCTCCCCTTCCCCTCATCTGATTTCAACGAAAATGATTCCCACCAAGGGTTTGCAATGAAATGCCTAACTACCGGATTTTGTTAATTTGCTATAAAAATAAGATTTCCTGGCATAAACTATTAATATGCATCTACTCATAAATGTTATGGAATTACATTTTAACTCCATTTTGTTCTATACATTTTTTTTTTCTCAGCTGATATATTATTGTTTATTATAAACATCTTCCACTGGATCGATTTTAGCCAGTCATGACGTCATTCAACGGTTTGCAAATGTGAGCTTAAATATCATATCCATTGTTTTATAGATTGCGGACTAGATGCTAGATTAGTGTAAAATACACTTTTTTTACTTTGTATTTTTTTGGATCTACCTTGACCGAGCCCCAATTAAAATCATCTAATAATGAAATTTAATGTTTTGGCAAATTTTATTATTAGATGCAATATTAATGTAATTAGTAATAGAAAGAATCCATTAGTATTTGATACTAATAGTATGATAATATTATATTCATAATGTGTGTGCAGGTTATGATTCCTTCAGAAACTTCAGTGAGGCAGATGGGTACAGGTACGACTCCAGAAAGAGTAAATTCTGTAGGAAGGGAAAGATGGCAGAGAGTGTACAGTAAATGGAGCAGATGGACTATGTGCTCATCATCCTGTACTACTCATAGATTCAGGTAGTTTACTTCAATAATTTGGTCAATTCTATATTTGGTAAAATTGATTCTTTATTAGTTTTGACCCAGTAATCATAAAATCTCTATTACAGTAATCATCGTTGAGAGTATTTGTTAAAATAAGTTTTAAATGTCTATGATACTGGCATTTAATATAACTCACTATGCGTGAGCGAGCGTACGTGCAGGTGTGTGGGTAATTCCTAACATATGTGATCCGCTGTTAGCTTGCCGTGCGAGTGACGTCACACACCAAACTTCTGTGTTACACCACGTTCACTGCGTTCATAAACTTAGGTCCAGTGCGTGACATACATTCCCACTGATGCTTTCATAATCAAACAAAATATGTGATAATTATTAAGTAAAAAGGGCTTACCTTAATATGTGATTCTGCAAATCAACAACCCTCTGCATCCTTGAAACTGGGAGAATATATATGGGAAAAGGCTGTGGGTCGCCACCTTTAAGCCGGAAACACATATTGAGCTAGGTATAGGTCCTAAATGTCTATCGTTTTCCTAATGCACATACCGGCCTTTACCCTAGTCCAGGTCCCCTCAATGGCATTAGTAATTCGTTGAGCCATTTTAGAAATTAAAAACAAGATGAAATGAAACACACTGAAAAAACAAGCCGCCTTGAACGAACTAGTTACTAAATAACTACTTAATTTCTTCAAAACAGCCGGTACTTATTATTGTAGTTACAGGCAACCCTGATCACTGTATATATTTTTCAATATAAAATATCTCATTTATTACTAAATATAAAATTATGAAAAAGAAAACAAAAAAAAAAATCATTTAACTTAACAATTATAACACGGATGTTTGCTTGGCAAACATCTTCCGGGGGGGAGGGGGGGGAGAGAGACCAAACGAACTCCTCCTTCCTAAAATAATTTGGCAGGCGGTTCGATAGATCAGTGAAATGCGTAGATTAAAATTTTTGTACAGATTCGTACTTTTAAAACAAAAGATATATTTCGGAACCCCCCCTCCAAACCTTCCTAAAATAATTTGCAGGCGGTTAGACAGATCAGTAAAATGCGTAGATAATTTTTTTTTTGTTAAAATTAATTTTTATTACATAGATTCGTATTTTCTCAAATATATTAATAGAATCCGCATTTAATACAAATATATAAATAGAAAAAAATGAAATTCCCGTTACNATATATTTACTTATATATAATATTAAAATGCATTTTGTTTAAAAAAAATTATAATCTATCAAAAGCACTTTTTTATATTTACTTTTAGTAAAAAAATCTAATGACTTACTTACTGTTTTCTCGAACATTATCTAATTATTTAAATTGTGTTTACTCATCAATAACTTATCTAGGCATTTTTTATATTTTTACTGCATGGGATATTGTTAATTCTTAAATATTAAATAATGTTATAAAGTTGAATAGACCATCATTGCAAATTTATATTTTTCCATGCATGGTATATGATCTCCATTTTTTTTATTTATTTGTTACTGTTCACTTCTTTATTATAAAGGTGGTGCAAGAAAGTTGAAATTTGTGGAAACAATGTTATTCGAGAAAAGGCTTACTGTTACACAATTGGAAGTCATTGTGAATTTTGGATTAAAGAAAAAATAACAGAAGAAATTTCATCTGTAGAAAGTAAGAATTTAAAATCCTCGTATTTTGTGATTTTTTTTTTTTTTTTGTACTAATTTCATACAAAAGGAATTTTTTAATCAATTCTAAGATTTTTTATTTTTATTTATCTCCTATATACATANTGCCTTCAGAAATTACTTGCCCAGCAATCATGAACCTTCTTTTTTTAATGAAGAGTTCTATATCATGCATATAAATACTATTGAAGAAGCAGCTGGGAAGAAGGAATTGATTATTTGCTTGAGATGAGATCATGATTAAATTGCTTAAGGCAGTTGGAAAGAAGAAATAGCAAATGCAGTCATGTATTGTGAACATATTGTGATCCAGAGGAGGAACCCTACCAAAATATATAAAAATAAGATGTGGAACTTAATTTTTAAGAAAAGTGACCAAATGAACTGCAGAAAATACAAGGGTATTTACAATAATAATAAACCCGTCCCATATAGGCTGTTAAGGATGTATTTATTCTCCAGCTAGGCAGGCTTATTGGCTTCCTTTGCACTCAATTCTTGAGTATTATCATGTTATTTACCCACATATCTAATTATATGATGAAAAATAATTATATTTATGTCCAATCAGTGAATGCTTCTACTTTAAGAAGATTATGTAAGTATTTAATGTATATCAAGATTCTAAAACTGTTGATTGATTGTATAAAAATTGTGATTTGAAGAAATTCACAACTTCCCTTTAAAATTTTAAAACCTTAACTCTATATGGGAGGGTGATGATTTTTACCATATGGTGTATTAGTACATCAATAGTAGAGGTTCAGTGCCAAAGGAATTAAAGAATAGAGTCTTGTGGTTTTAGTATACATTTTATCTCTCGAAAATCATTTCGGACAGAACCTCAACCATTGATATACTTTTAAACTTTAGAGAATTGAATTATTGGAATTGCAGGTCTTAATGTCACCATTAATTTATTCGAAAATGCTCTACATTTTTACAACAATGTATCATTTTTAAGGCTTTTATTTAGTACTATCCTGAATTACATAAAAATATAATTAGTCATACATCCTATAAAATCATTTATTTTTAACTCAATTGTGTGTTTTTGATTTTTTAGTTATTGGTCTAATCAATGAGACATTTCAAAATATTAAAAAATATGTTGCTGTGAGTATGGGTAACCAATTTTGTGAAGGGTTCTTGTGTGCTCCTAGTATCAAGTGGCCTCTTGTTAGTTAGCAAAACATGTGAGCTGGTCACCAAACCAAAAGCTAACAATTTTATCTACATATTTTTTTAATATATATCTGTATGTGTTTGTATTACCTTTAAAAAAAATAATGATTATCTTATTTGTCTTTAATAAAGCAAGGTTTCAGGCATAGGGCAGGTCTTGCCCTAGAGACCCTTTTCTACTTTCCCCCACAGAATACCAATCATATCAAGAAGGGTCTACCAACTGGTATACTCTGTATTTTATTTCTGAGGGAGGGATATGTTCTTTCTTAGATAATCTTAAAAAATTCTCATCCATCAGATTTAGTAATTTTTTTTTAGACTGAATTGAATAATAGGTTAAAGTTATTAATGGTCATACTAATCTACTCTCCTATTCAGAAATTAGTAGTAAAAAGTGACTAATAGAAAGAAAAACAATGCTCCTCAGTTGAAGGTTCAAACTCTTCATGTTGGATATTGTGCTCTCTTTTTACATCCTTAGTTATGCTGGGCGATAGACTCACCAACATTTATATTGAGAGAGTTAAAATAGATCTCTTTATTTGTAGACCTATCACTAAGATTATCATCATAGGGAAGCAGTCTTTGTAATGTCAAAGGAGATTAAGTTAAATTCAATTAAGAGCCTAATTAAGGCCCTTCTTTCCTATCATGGAGGTTACTGTCAATCTTTACAAGATGGTGTTGTTTGTTTGAATGACTATGTGACCTGGGGTGCAAATCAAAAACCCTGTTCTACTGCACTTAAGGATTCTCATCTCCCCCAAATGCACCTTATACTTTAGCCTATGTTAAACCATTTTAGTGAAAACCTATTCTAGCTTTGGCTGCTCATTAGCTGGCCCAATAACATGTTGAGGAAGGCATGCTGGCCAGTAACACCTATTAAAATAGTGTAAATAGTTATATACAGTAGCACCTTATGAAGTCATAAAGCTATAAAACTTCATTTTAAAATTAAATATTTATTGAAAGATACCGGAGGTAGTTATTTTCTAGGATTTGAAAACACCTATATTAAACTCCCCCATAAACAGTATTATTTAGCTGCATAAGCAACTTCCTGTAACACAGATCTAAATAGAACAAATTATAATGCATTACAGTATCTGATGAAGATGTAAAGGATATAGCTTGCTGGAAGACAACTTATAGATAATATAAGGTATAAACCTTGATGTTAGTTCTTGTAGCTTACTCACCATTAGAATTTTGAAAATCGTCAGTAAAGTCTGTTTTGGTTTAGTTACTAAAATAATGGAAAAATAATTTAAGTTTGAAAATAACTCTTTAATTTTTATGCTTTAATATGTATTTTTAGAAAATTCAAATATAAAAAGAAGAGAAAATCATGATGATACTTGTGGTAATATAATCCCATTTCATTATTAATTTGAATCGTATAGGGAGCTAGAAGAAAAAAACTCTACCTCAGCTGGGGAGCTTTTTTTTTATTCTAGCCCCCTGTACGATTCAAAGTAATAAAAATAAGAGTTTACTCAGTTATTTTTCCCATTATTGAACTCAATTTTATTCTTAGTATTTTCCTAATTTCAAATTGAGCTTATAATCAGGTATGTTACCAGCATGGTAAAAATACAGGCAATGAGAAAGAAGACACTGATCTTACACATATTTCCAGATCTTAGGCAAACCCAATTAACTTGTCCATCCTTATAATATGACCTGCGGTTTGAATACCTGTTTTTCTCCAAAAGAATGATTAAAAATGGACATGTAATCGTCTTACCTATATATTGCTAATATAAATATATAT
>KZ807552.1:17497-35932 GCA_000696205.2 Oncopeltus fasciatus
TTTTTTTGTTCAATCAACCTGAGGGTCTTATGCTTATGTAAAACATTGAGATACTAAGTGGCTGCAGAGAGAATATTGTTATTTTATATAATTATAAAATATACCTTACTTGTTATGAAATATGATCTTTATTTTTGAAATCCAGAGAACTCCTCCTGTGATCCCTCATTGCATGTGGGACTCCCAACCCAGGATAAATGAGAAGGGGTAGAAGTATCTTTGTTAAAAACCTGTAGCCAGTAGGCCTAGCAGGCGGCAACTTTTGAAATGGTATCATGCAAGGGTTACCAGCAGCAGTAGTAATCAGTACTAATTGGGAGTGATGTGGCCATCCTCTCAAATACCCCAGAAAGCACCATAGTGGCAAGCTGTGATGAGGAGAGGATGTACCACCTCTAAATATGTGCGGGTATCTTCTTCATTATTAAATAAGCCTAGGAGAGCATAATCTGGAGAGAATGCTGGATGAATAGAGCTCATCAACCAAGGATGGCAGCCTAAGGCAAGAAGGCCCTTAAAGAAAAACTCCTGCTTCTCCAACCTCAAGGGCTTTCAATTAGGATTGGTCCTCATTAGCATAAAACATGTTTTGCTAAAATTAGTCTGGGGAGAGCCAGGAACTGGTGATTTTTGTTTAATAGATACAGCAAATGGACAAGGTTATCACATATTGGGACTCTTAATATGCAAAGCCTCTTCAATAAAAGACTGGAAGCTCAGAAGGAATATAAAGAACATAGTTGGATTTAATAGTACTAAGAAAGACGGAGTTAAAAGGAAGAGGACAGAAGATGATGGACGAATGGAGTGGGATTGATAAGGACCAGCATGAAAGAAAGGCATGGTTGTTCTAATTGGAAACACTAAGACTTGTTGCCTTCAGAAATTACTTGCCCAGCAATCATGAACCTTCTTTTTTTAATGAAGAGTTCTATATCATGCATATAAATACTATTGAAGAAGCAGCTGGGAAGAAGGAATTGATTATTTGCTTGAGATGAGATCATGATTAAATTGCTTAAGGCAGTTGGAAAGAAGAAATAGCAAATGCAGTCATGTATTGTGAACATATTGTGATCCAGAGGAGGAACCCTACCAAAATATATAAAAATAAGATGTGGAACTTAATTTTTAAGAAAAGTGACCAAATGAACTGCAGAAAATACAAGGGTATTTACAATAATAATAAACCCGTCCCATATAGGCTGTTAAGGATGTATTTATTCTCCAGCTAGGCAGGCTTATTGGCTTCCTTTGCACTCAATTCTTGAGTATTATCATGTTATTTACCCACATATCTAATTATATGATGAAAAATAATTATATTTATGTCCAATCAGTGAATGCTTCTACTTTAAGAAGATTATGTAAGTATTTAATGTATATCAAGATTCTAAAACTGTTGATTGATTGTATAAAAATTGTGATTTGAAGAAATTCACAACTTCCCTTTAAAATTTTAAAACCTTAACTCTATATGGGAGGGTGATGATTTTTACCATATGGTGTATTAGTACATCAATAGTAGAGGTTCAGTGCCAAAGGAATTAAAGAATAGAGTCTTGTGGTTTTAGTATACATTTTATCTCTCGAAAATCATTTCGGACAGAACCTCAACCATTGATATACTTTTAAACTTTAGAGAATTGAATTATTGGAATTGCAGGTCTTAATGTCACCATTAATTTATTCGAAAATGCTCTACATTTTTACAACAATGTATCATTTTTAAGGCTTTTATTTAGTACTATCCTGAATTACATAAAAATATAATTAGTCATACATCCTATAAAATCATTTATTTTTAACTCAATTGTGTGTTTTTGATTTTTTAGTTATTGGTCTAATCAATGAGACATTTCAAAATATTAAAAAATATGTTGCTGTGAGTATGGGTAACCAATTTTGTGAAGGGTTCTTGTGTGCTCCTAGTATCAAGTGGCCTCTTGTTAGTTAGCAAAACATGTGAGCTGGTCACCAAACCAAAAGCTAACAATTTTATCTACATATTTTTTTAATATTTTGATTAACCCCACACTTATAATCATTGTTTTAAACAAAACACACCAAATTTAAGAGAAAAAAAATTACTTTATTGAAGACAGATAACAATGATTGTATTATTATGTTAAAAAAAAATAGTGCAAGAGTGGTGAGAGTTGGCCTTGAGAGTGATACTTAGTTATCAAAAAGCTAGAAATTTTTAAATAAATTATCGTAACATTATGGTCTGCTATTTATATCCTCAATAAAATTAGTCACTGGCAAGAAAGTAATACTATATTGAATTAATTATTGATTCGAATATTTTTTCTTAAAATTAAAATTACCTTGAAAAGGTGTAGTCTAAAATTTACCCAACACTGTGTTACTTTTTTTAATTCTAATATATTACTTTCTTTTATTATTAGCTACAACTGAAAGTAAACCAGACTACCAAAATTTTCAGCAGGAAACCTCAAAAACTATTGAATCTACAATAAAAGAACCAATTCCTGAAGCAAGTCCCTATGAAAGTTCATCTGATCAAGAATTTTCCTGTGGAATTGTAAAAAACAATACCTTGAATTCACCAGTACAGAACAATTTGCTCAGAATAATAGGTGGGCACCCAACTTTAAAAGGCAAATGGCCATGGATTGTAGCAATTTTAAATAGAAATAAGGTAACACTTATTTTAATATTCTATTTTACCTTTAATTATTTTTTAATTAAGGGGCATGGTGGTCTGGTGGTTAAGGTACCGGAATCCTATGTCAAAGGCCCCAGTTTCAATATTCTCAGTAAACAGTTGGGTTTTTTTCTTTCTGTGCCACTATTTGTAATGGCCCAGAGGTTCTTTGCTAGGGAACGCCCAGTCATAATTGGGAACCATTTTTCATTGAATTGGAAAAAATCAGGCTGTCAGAACAGGGTGCTTCTTTCGTGTGCTGTGTGTTTAGGTTACTGGTTATTGCTTGCACAAGCTGGGAACCCTTCTTTTTATTTGTACTTGGCTATGTAGAGTTTCACCTTGAGGTCAGGTGACATCTGTATAGCTATAATTTAGAGACGTGGATGCTGTAGTAGTATGCTCCAGTTGCCAAAATTAAGAGTATTCATTTTCATTGTGGTTGCAACAAAAGGTTAATTTCTTAAGGATTCAATTATCCTGCCAATTCAATTATATATTGCATTTTTTTTTCTGTTTTTTTTTTTTTTTGTTTTTTTTTTTAATTTAATGATGGTTTTACCTTGAAGTTCTCTTCAGACTAGTCAAGATGTCTTCTATAGGAGCAGAGAACTTGGCATTTAATTGATTATAACAATAGTCATCCGTGAGATTTGTAACATCATTGATAAAATCCAGGCTCAAGGAGTTTAAAGGTGAAATGGATCTCTTTCCTTGCCCCTCACCAGCCTCAAAAATCAAAATGAGCTTTTAGAAGTCATCCACGATCATTTAATCTACTTCTAGGCTTATGTCCATGATATACTCTTATTATAATTAGTAAATAACTGCATAACTAAGCATAATGGGCTTAAATGGGCAACTGTACTTATAACAGGCCAAGCAGGGCTAAGAAAGCACCTGCTATTAATATTCTCAGGGTTAGACTAAACTAACCCCCTTTCACTTGATTTACCAATGTCTGACTCTTGCAAAGAAAAGTTTTTACTGCTTTGGGCAAATGAAAATTATAAAACCAAAGAAAGTTTTTGAAGATATGTCCCTTAATAGGGCCTTTTCAGGGACCTCAACCAATACTGTGTACAGTTACTAGGAGGCATGATAGGCCTAGGTGGTGTAGTTTCCCCCATAGGTTGATCTCTTTTCTATATATCAATAACCTACTCTTGGTTGGTTATGTCATCATAATGTAGTTATATCCCATATATATTTCTATTAGTGAACTTTTAAAAGTTTTTCCTCTGAAAAAAGAAGGAAGAATAAACGAAAAGAGCATTCCAAATTCTGGACTACACTACATCAAAATGGATAATAACTTCTTTATTGTCAATTTCCCTGTTTATAAAAATGTTATTTATTAATTAATAAATGAAGATTTTATGATTAGTAATACATTGAAAATATGGATCTTCCAAAATTAAATTTATTTTTATTTTTCACACTTCAGATCATTTAATTGTAACAACTTCTATCATTATGTAATATTTAAATATTTGACAAATGTTTACTTCATTTTAAGCCCTTAAATTAATTTCTCAGGAGGCCTTTTGTGGTGGTACTCTTGTTTCACCAAGATGGGTTCTTACAGCTGCACACTGTGTCCGCAAAAGACTCTATGTCAGTATTGGGGAATATGATCTTAGCAAGAAAGATGATTATGAAATTCGTTTAAGAGTAAGTAAACTTCATATTTTCACTTCTTTAAAACTTAATATACATGTAGGTACTATTCAGTAATAAGCAAAAAACCCAAAACGTGTTTTCTTCATTATAAAATGAAAGACAGTAGTTTAAACCTTGGAGTAAACTGTTAGTTTCACAAATTTTTGATTGCTGTCTTTTAATTTAGTAATTGAATGTGTGTGTGTGTGTGTGTGTGTGTGTGTGTCCGTGTGTATGCGTGCATTCTTGTGAGTGTGGGTGTGCGTGTGCATGTGTGTATGTATATATATTGAACCCTATAAGAATATGTCACCATTTTCTTTGGGCCTTCAGGCTAGCTATGTAATAATGACATGTTAGGTATTGACTACCACTTTGATTCTAAATCGTGGGTGGTAATTTTATAATGCATAATTAATAAATTTATTTTTCAAGTGAAACTAACCATGACATCCTGTAAAAAGGGCATACTTAAAGCGGGGGAGAAGAACACCAAAAGAATAAGGAGCAGTGAAACCATATAGATTTTTTTTCTAGGTTAAAGAGGCTTCACTGTTTTAAAATTAGTGAGTTAATGTGGATGTCTGATTCTTTCTTCAAATATAAATTGAGTTAACTTTGTTTTGTAGGTCAGAAAAGCAGTGATTCATCCAAAATATAATTTAGAAACAGTTGACAATGATTTAGCTTTGTTAAATCTCCCATATTCTGCAGCTGTCCAGCATAATACAGTTTGTCTACCAAAACCCAGAGATCACCTGCCTTTTAAACAAATGTGCACTATAGTTGGCTGGGGAAAGAGGAGTGCATCAGATATCTTTGGGTCTGATATACTTCAAGAAGCTCAAGTAAGATTTAATTGAATGTGTAAGTTGCATTTCATAATTTACTAGATAAAAAACTAGTTATGGAGTTAATATGGTAGCTAATATTACATGATCAATGAGACTTGTTTTTTAAATGAATGAATGCTGTTTTAAACGCATCCCAGAGTTATTTATGGTGCTTTGCGTGAGCCTATGGTAGAATGGTTGAGAGTTAATAATTTATTTAATATATGTAAATATAAATATAAATTTGTAGCACACTACACTACATCTAGCCACTAACAGATATCAACGTCTCTTGTTGATATAGAGCTTAATGTCCTTTATTTCTGTGCCAATAGCTTACCAATGACTATCTACTACTCTCCAGGAAGTGTGTGCACTGCACTCTCTATCCCACCTGTTCTTGATGCTACATATCCCAGCCGTGAGTGTTTCATTTTCTATAAATATATATACTGTTTAAAANTAAATATATATATATATATATATATATATATATATATATATTATATGTAGAAAATGAAACACTCGCAGCTGCAATATATAGTGATCAAGAACATGTGGGATATAGAGTACAGTGAACACACAAAAAGAAAAATCACAAATAGTAAAATTTTAGGGAATCTCTCGCCCTTCGTCAGTGAGGTGTGAAGAGAGACTGTTAATGTGGAAAGGAATCAAAAGAAGGGGATGGCAGTTGGGTTTTCCCTAACCCTCCTATTGTTGGCAATTGATGCCTGGTTGTAGTGGCTTTGAGAATGGGGATATAGGCACACTCTCTCGTCTTCAGTTGTAAATCTGAAGCCGTATCGGGAAGTTATTCAATCACTTGGAAAACGTCATTAAATGATTCTGAGCTATGGGAGGAGGGTCTGTGGTTCTGAACAGGATGCTCTGTGGTTATTAATTCTGAGATTCAGGGGCATAGTACATTTTCCTATGTAAAAATCAGGGCAAAAATTGCATTGAAGCAGGTATACATGGATATTGATGAGGATTGGATATTATAAGTAAGTGAGTGTTGACCCTGGAGGACGTGTTGCCAGTTTGTTATAATTGAACAGGATAAGCATCTGCTTTTGTTACAAGGCCAAATACCTTATTTTGGTAAATAAGTGAGGGTTTTGACAGACAAATTTTTTTTCTGTTTTGTATATCTTGGAGGATGGGGGCTTTTTGTTCGCAATGCCAGGTTATTGTGGTAGTAGGGAGCTGGTGGATTGTTCTAAATAATAGGGAGGGCTTCGTGTATCTTGGTCTTGATACCTTCTTCCAGAGAAATATTCAGTAACCAGGTTAAGATTTTGGGCATTAGGAGACTAAATCTAAATCTAAATCTTTAAACCTAAAGTTTAGGATGGTAGGTTCGGTTTGTAGGTAGGGTTTTTTGAGGAGTCGGGGTGGATAACCCCTTTGAAGAAGAGATTCTTTTAGGGATCCTATGTAATTCTCTAATGTTTCTTGAGAATTACAAATGAGGGGGCCTCAAGAGGTATTCCATTACCAGCATCCATATTACCAGTCTCTCTTAACACCTCACTGACAAGGGGTGAGATATCCCCGAAAATTTTACTATTTGTGATTTTTTTATTTTTGTGTGTTCATTGTACTCTATATCCCACATGTTCTTGATCACTATATATGTATGCTCTCGCTCACCTCCTCCCTCTCTCTCTCTCTCTCTCTCTCTCTCTCTCTCTCTCTCTCTCTCTCTCTCTCTCTCTCTCTCTCTCTCTCTCACTCTCCTCTCTCTCTCTCTCACTCTCACTCTCTCTCTCCCCCCCTCACGCCCTCTCTCGCCCCCTCCCAACCTCTCTCTTTCTTAGATTTTCTTTTTAAGTTCCAAAATTAATTTCATGCCCAATAATTTTGACATAGATGTTGCTTATGTTTAGGTACCTATAGTGCCTAGGCACTCGTGCAAAGAAGTATACACTGATTATCAGATAACTGGCAACATGTTCTGTGCCGGCTACCGGAGAGGAAGAATGGATTCTTGTTCAGGAGACTCTGGAGGACCACTCTTATGCCAAGATTCCCTTAATAGATGGACAATATTTGGAATAACTAGTTTTGGAGAAGGCTGTGGGAAAAGAGGAAAATATGGAATCTATACAAAACTTCCTAATTATGTGAGATGGATACAAAGTGTCATAAACAGTTAATAAATAATGAATGACCCAGGAAGATTAATAAATTGTAAAAATGTTAATATCCTCATTCTTCTTAATTTATTTATTTATTTTTGTTTTACTTATTTATATTTCTTTTTGTAACTTATTAATTTAGGTCTGAAATTTAATGCCTTCCATTTAATTGTATTAAATGAAATTTGATTACTTACTGACTCTTTTTGTATATTGTTTTCCAAACAAACAGCTAACTGTGAATGCTACTTACATGAAGTCAGAACATCTAACAGTTACACTTACACTTTTTGGACCCATCACAAAATATTGGTACCATAGTTTTTGTATTGGTGCCAATATTTCAGGTAAATCCCCCTATTTTGGCCCCTTGAAAAATAATCTTATGGGTGGCAGTTAGATATCTAGGGATAAGTAAATTAGCTTCTTTATTATTGGCCATTTAGAAAACCTTGAAGAGTTAGTTTCACGTCCTGGCGTTATCGGAATATTAATTAGTTAGTAGTTTGTTTGGTAACCTATATCAAAAGATATCTGATTTACTTTTTCTTTTACAATGAAATGTACACAACTAGCAGATGGGTATCTTGTTATGAACATCACTGTGAGATCATGCTGTAGATTTGGTACTCGCACAGATATGAGCTTCATTAAATTTTATCTTCTGTGATATTAGAAAATAACCTGTTATGTTTCGGCTGTTTTTCTTTTGCTTTGTTTCTTATAAAATATAGGATTTCCCTCTCTGAACCTTTATTTCAGGGAAAGGAAACATTATGAAAACCCCTCTCTAACTTTATAAATATTTAAAAGGGAGAAAATAAGACCCCTGACCTTTCTCCTTTTTTAATAAAGAAAACAGTTGTTTGGTTAGCAGGAAAATTAGTGTCCAAAGAAAAGCTCAGATGGCACTAATATAAGAAGAGCTGTTAAATTATACTTATATAGAAGAACTAATGAAATTAAATGTTTCAATGATATTAATGTAAAGGTTGAATCTCATTTCAAACTAAACTCAGGCAGCACATAATGACTTAATGTGAAATTTCATCTAATTTAAATAATGAAGTAGATAATAAGTATGTAAAAGTCATAGTGAAACTATTCTAATCCTATTTTATTATCCCATTTCCTCTACTCCCTTCCTTCCATCAATAACAAAGTCAGGAATTTTAATCCCTGCCAAATATATGTTATGTAGCTCTTTTAATTAGTTTTTTTTCCTACCCAAGTTGATATCTTCCTTTCAATGCCCATTTTTTATAAAAATGTGTTAGTAATAAATAATAGTAAATTTCATATCATATCTATTATGTTTTATTTGTTTTTCACAACATAAACAGTAATTGCAGTATAATTGATTATTCGATTTGGTTTCCATCCTCCTTCTGATTTTGATAAAAACTAATTGATTTAATAATTTGCAACATTATTTTTTTTTNCTCTACTATGGACCTTACCTGGTGCAGCATAAGATCAGGCATCTCCCAAACAAACTTCGCGGCATAAAAGGTAAGTCCATCATTACAGATTAGATCTGTAATGAAATTTCGAGACCGAAATTGTCAAGTCACCCCTCCAGATCGACAGGGCATCAAGAAGTTTGTTACAGTACTAATAAGGACAGATAGAATTCTACAGCACGCAATTAATAAAGAGTTACATCGAAATTCCAGGTATTTTAAACTTAATAATAACTAGTACAACTAACTAGCAACAGAAACTTATTTATAGCCTCATATGCGTATGTAACAGTGTCAATTACGAATATAATTGTAATATAATTAGTATATTTTCAGCTATTATCTATACACTTTTTGTAACAGTAATAATAATAAAAATTACAACTTAATAATTTGTCTCTCTAATCCCCCCCCCCCTCTTTCCCTCAATTAATATTAGCCATTAAAGAACTAACTCAACATTTTGAGGACAGAAGTTTAAATTTGGTTCTTGGTTTTGTTTTTTTAATTAGGGATACTAGAGCATATGGATGTGTATAGGTCGTGTATAATATTTTGGTTTTAGATGAGGCTGAGTATCCTGTTTCAGTTAGGTGTAGATATGTGGCAACAGAAGGGGGCCAAGCCAATTTGTTCTTCTTTCAGCCATATCAGCCTGCTCCTTCATCTGAAAATGCATTTCCCATCATCTTAACACCAATATCAATTTCAAATAGTATAAATTTAAAAATTATATTTCTAAAAAATAGTTTTAAACAAAAAACCCATGGAAAGGAAGCTATTTAAAACTTAGAATTCATATAGCTTAAATTGTATAGCCAAACATTTCTTATTTAAGGATTTATGTGATGAAACCCACTGTACAAAGATTAATTAAATTTTTTGTTCTTAAAGAACTTATAAGAAAAACCAATTCTTCACACAGTAAGTATTTATTATTAAAAGTAGGATCCGATATTACAATAAATTGTAACTTAAAAAAGTTCCCAATGAACTTATAAAAAAAAAAAAAGATGGAATGGTTTTAAATAAAAATTCTATAATATGGAGTGATTTCAGTGGTGATTATAAAATCCAGGATGTTTTACTCTCAATATAAAAACCAAAAACTTCTTAAGTTTGATTTAAAAAATTATAAACTAAATAAATGGGAATTATAATAATAGTGAAATGTGAAGAATATTGTAAGATTTACTAAATCATATTTCTTATTAATTCCACTTTGTAATACAGTAATGAAAAAGGATATGAATTTTTTGTTTTAGCCAAGCTCTTCTCAGAAAAAAATTAACACACAATCAATAATTATTGCAAATAAGATGATTCAAGCCGAACTTTATTATTTTATCCAGTATTTTAGGAGGAATATATATCAGCTAGCGAGAAGGGCTGAGATTTGCTCGTTGCGACACCACTGGAGAAGTGGTGACTTTAGTGATAGTACATCCCTACTACTTCCGAGGCGGGAAGTGCGGGTCTGATAGGGAGGGGCCTCCAGATATTGGGCGTGCTGTACTATTCACTCAACAGAACTGTGCTAGATAGAGCAATTATGAATTATAATTATGAATCTCAAAGGTTGGTCAGTTTGACAAAAATGACAATATAGGAAAGCTTTTTCAAAATCCAAATTAACGGTAAACTTTCTAGATTTATCCATACGTTCAGAGGTACGTCAGGGATATGCATTGGTATACCTGGTCTTCAACTTGGCTTTGGAGAAAGCTATGAGGATATAAGAAATCCAGAAAACATGTATATTTATCAATAATTCTATCTATTTATTCTAACTCCTCGGCTTTGTGATCAACATCGATGGTAGGTTCCTTGCAGCAGTCAAGGAGATAGGGGCGCCGGGATAGCTCAGGGGATCCGTATGGGTCTCGCAATCCTGACGCCGCGGGTTCAAATCCCGCCCAGGTCAATCTTTTATTTATAATATAGAAGCTTGTCCTGAGCCATGGGTGTTTAAAATAGGGTGGCAACCTGTAGATAAAAAAAAAAAAAAAAAAAGCAGTCAAGGAGGTTTTATTGTATTTTAGGTTATTACTATGAGGATGGGACTTACGGAGAATTTCAGCAAAATCAGGCATTTGTGCATTAATCCCTTCCGAGGAACATGGAGAGCTATACCAAAGTGGACGGTCAGAATGTGGAGCTAGCTGAAGAATCAATACATCTGCGATCCCAAGTGAACCACCAAAATATTATGGAGCAGATTATGCACCACCGAATGGCTATCATGGATGATAATCACTGATATTTTGTTTCGCAGAAACACTGGTTCTTATGCAAGATGTCCGAAGTCAGACTATATGGTATAAAACCCTCGCACAGTCTCTCAGGGCAGTCTTGACTCATAACTCAGAGAACAGTACCGTAACTTCTCGACAGAGATTGCTGGAGGAAGTCAAGACTCCTCATGATGATGAATAGGTGAGTAATCTTTCGTTATTATCCTTTTCTTTTTTTTTTTTTACCTCCCTTTTATTTGATTAGAATATATTCAAGGATTAGCATTTGCAACTTGCGAAACTCAAAGAATCCCAATAATTAAAATTATACATGAAATGGTAATTTATTTCACAATTCGCAATTCATTTCTCATGAGCTAAAGATTAAGTAATAATAAACGATTATACCACAATAAAAAATAAAAATTATTAAGTAATAATACAGCAGTAGTAGAGTAGCCTTGGTAGCAATCCCTTTGGTTATTCTCTTTTAGAATAAAATTAAAACTATAGCTAAAATTCTTCAATTAGTCAAACACGTTACTGTGTAAAAAAATCTATATTTTGATGTCAGACCAAAGTGATGAAAATGAACTGAACTACCCGTGGAAATATAAAATATCAGAGCCGTCTAAGGATTTCCGCTACAAAGGAAAAATAATTCTCTACTATGGACCTTACCTGGTGCAGCATAAGATCAGGCATCTCCCAAACAAACTTCGCGGCATAAAAGGTAAGTCCATCATTACAGATTAGATCTGTAATGAAATTTCGAGACCGAAATTGTCAAGTCACCCCTCCAGATCGACAGGGCATCAAGAAGTTTGTTACAGTACTAATAAGGACAGATAGAATTCTACAGCACGCAATTAATAAAGAGTTACATCGAAATTCCAGGTATTTTAAACTTAATAATAACTAGTACAACTAACTAGCAACAGAAACTTATTTATAGCCTCATATGCGTATGTAACAGTGTCAATTACACTGAACAACAAAGTTTTTGTTTCGGGGTTGAAATTAGCTGATTTTAATGTATTCCCACGTGTTAAAACCGAAAATGACCATAAAAATTATATATTAGCTCTTGTTTCATCATGGGCTCCTCATATATGTTGTAATTCTTGTTCCGTCATATTGCGAGAGTGGCTGAAAAATAACAAGCGGGCAATGGCTTTTGCAGTACTTATGGTTTGGCGTGAGCCTACCAATCATTCAGACGACTGTTATTTCAGCTTAACTCCTCCCATTAAGCAAGGTTTATCTATGAAGAAAAGAGGAACGGTGAAATACCCTAATCTCCCATCTGCTCTTCGGCCTGTACCACACTCAGACAATTTGCCAGTCCCTTCCCCACCCCAAAACTATGATATTTTAGAGGAAAGTGATGAAGTCTGTTTACAAGAAGCAACCCATCCTTCTACATCCTATGACCCTGATTTTGATGTAAGCGATAGGTCTAGTGATCCGCACAGAATTAGTCAAGCAGAGTTGAGTGACCTTATAAGAGATCTTGGCTTGTCTAAGGAAAAGGCTGAGCTGTTAGGGTCAAGACTACAACAGTGGAATCTTCTAAAACATTGGAATGAAGCAATGCTTGCAGACTACTGCTGGTCTGTGTGTAGGGATGCTCCAGAAGTGTTTTATAAAAGACAAGCTAAACGACAGCGATCTTACAATACATCGGATTGACTTAATTGAAATTTGGTGGTACAAACCTCTTTTATTTCTCAAAACACTAAGAATAATGTTTTTTTTTTTTATCAATTTTGTACTTAAAATATTCTAAAAGAAACATAACAATATTGTTTTTTGTACTTTCACTTTTCACGTATAGTATAACTACTCTTTAAGATTAAGTGCTGTATATCTCAAAAACCAGAGCTAATAAAAATTTTTCAATGTTATTTTCGTTTTTATCACCCCAAAATTAGTAGAAATAGACTAATTTAGTGTAGGAAACATTCAAAAAATATTTTTTTGTTGTGCAGTGTTATCGGATAATAAGGAATTCCGAAGAAATGTAGCTATTGATGTTTGCTCGCTTTTTTTTCTTGATAATTCCTTCGTTTCTGCATGCTAGACAACAAATTGAGTCAAAAATGTATTTAATTGTGTGTGCGTGTTAACACTCTGCAGGCCAGTTTTGAGTTTATCTTAACGAAATTTTACAAATAGCTCATAATTGAAAAACAAAATGCTAAGTTCGTTATTGAGCCTAATCGGTCGAATAAGAATAGTTATCGGTCACAAGCAATGTCAAATGCGGGTAAAAAAAACAGTTTTTAGATGTAATAATAGTTAGTTTAGACTAACGAAACTCAACACAGGTTTATTAATTGATAAAACACATATTTTAGGATATATACTAAGCCAAAGTAAACAAATAGGTGTGGTTTACTCGAACCGTAAGTCTTCAACTTATTGCAAAGCCTCAATTAGTTGTTAACCTTAATTCAATTCGGTATATCGCTTTTAAATGTACATCGCAATACTAAGCTCGTTTAAGAGTGAAATCAGAAGATTAGAAAGAGAGAACCTGAAATTCCGAGTGTGAGTACAATTTTTTTACGAAACAAGCGTAATATATTATTTAAAATAATGAAACTCTATACAAATATGTTTGTTGTTATAATATCTCAACAGTAAATTTTAGTTTTACAGCCTAGAAGATGCAATTAATTTTCACTTATCACTTTTAAAAATAAAAAGATAGGCTGGATTCGTAATTAAGCGAAATTTTACAAACAGGAGTGAGAAATTACCTGAAATGTTACATTGATGTAACAGCCGTAATATTTAATTTAGAGCAATTAACTTTAACCAAGAATTGTTAAATAAGATATAAAGAGAGTAGATTACATGACTCATAAAGTTCAAAAACAAATCTTTAGAGTATACACTGCAGAGACCTTCAAGACATTTACAATTCTTGAACAAATAAATATCATTAAAAATGTCATTCTGCAAATAACTTTTTTCTTTTTTTTTTTAAGACCTACTAATTCGTGAGGGCTACAATGTTCAGTGGATACCTTGGGATCAACTGGATAGAATGGCCGTTCTCATCAATGACTGCATTGTCTATACCTGTAGATACAGTTACATGGATTTCGATGGCTTTGGCCAAGATCATACAACAAAAGAAGTATATCAAGTAATTATCAGTTCCATGAAAAGGATAAATGCATGGTATTTACTCAAAAATTTTAAAGAAAAGCGATCAACTGACTTTTTCAGTAGAACAATTGGCAAATAAATCATGAAAAAGGGTAATATTTCCTTTCATTTAACTAAAATCTAGAGAATTTTTCCTCCTGAGATTTAAGTGCCCTATGATATAACTTAATTTGAGAATTAATTACACTTGTTCACGTAGGCTTCGACGGTCGTCAGATAACACTAATAATAACTCGGCAAATAACACCAATTTGACACGGTCCAATCCGGAAGAAGAAACGGTAAATATTAATTACACTGCCGGACAAAATTAAAGGATCACTTCAATATTTTGAAATTACTGAAATGTATAGGGTATTTTTGAAAATATTTTTTTTTTCTTTGGAAGCCACACTTTATTATAAGGGTAATAAAAAATAAAAAATTCTTTTCTAGAAATTTTTAATAGGAAAACAAATCAAAAAATAAAAATGTCCTACAGTCTCAAAATGAAAAAGTAAATCTTTGAAATGAAATGAAATAACAAAACTGAATAAAAAGGAAGAATTCGAGGAAAACGATCAATAATTGGTATTCCCACCTCTAGCTCTGATAATTGCTTCCATTCTCCTGCCCATTCCAGCGACCAGGGCTCTTACATGTTGTTCTGGGATGTTGTTCCACTCTTCCACTAACATTTCCCTTAAATCTGCCAAATTTTGTGGGTCTCGGGCGCGGACACGTCTTCCAAGCATGTCCCATACATGCTCTATTGGGTTCATATCTGGACTTCTGGGTGGCCAAACCATAACGTCAATTTCTTCTTGTCTGAGGAAATTTTGCACTGATCGAGCAACGTGAGGTCGGGCATTATCGTGCATAAAAATAAAGTTACCTGCGATATTTCTGGCGAAAGGTATTACATGTGGCTCAAGTACCTCCCTAATGTACCTGTCAGCAGTTATAGAGCCACGGTTCACAAGAACCAACTCTGTACGGGAGTTTAAATTTATGCCCCCCCACACCATCCCTGACCCACCACCAAACGCAACCCTTGGAGAAAAAGTGCATGGAGCATACCTCTCTCCCCGCCTTCGCCATACCTTTTCCCGTCCATCTGGAGATCGGAGACAGAATCTTGACTCATCGCTGAATAATACGAGGCTCCAATCTTCCTGAGTCCAGTTTAGGTGCTCCCGAGCAAACCTCAAGCGCTCAACCCGGTGTTCCCTGGAGAGAAGAGGTCCAGTAGCTGAAGGATGGGAGGTCAATCCATAATCGTTGAGTCGTCTTCTCACGGTTCGCTCTGAAATTTGCACATTCCTGAACCTCTGGAGGAGACCACGCAGACTGTTACCAGTTGATCGGCGATCCCGAAGAGCATGCAGTTGCAAAAATCTCTCGTCACGGTGGGAAGTTGACATCGGACGGCCTTGTCCGACTCTTCTTGTATGCCCTCCAGTTCGACGGTGCCTATTAAGCGCCCTGGACACTACGGATTGTGACCGCTGGAGCCGTTGCGCAATATGCCTTTGAGAAAACCCTTCTTCACTCAAAGCAACAGCACGAATTGATTCCTCTTCGGTCAATGAACTTCAATTGGCCATCACAACGTTCTTACTAAACTCACAAGAAATACCTAAAGTCTCTTAAATGTTAGAAAATCTTCAATAAGATGAATCTTTGCTAACTAACCATTTACTGATAGGAAGAAAGAAAAGAACCTGGATTAACTGACCCTTTTCTCCATAAACGGGTGGGAATATAAACAGGTACAGGATTAACTGAATAAGATACAACACAAAGTCCAGTCTGGGGCAATGGAATTTCTATTTTTACCTCTTATGTAATAATAATATAAATATTTGTAAGTGATCCTTTAATTTTGTCTGGCAGTGTATTTCCTCAGAAAAGCAATATAGTCCAGATCGAAAGCAATTAATCCATCTTGATGGAGCTCCTTAATAAAGCAGCAAATTTCTTATGGTACTTCATTTTTTTTTTATATAAACTTTTTTTTATGCATCCCACCCCACTCAAGAGACTTAGTAAAAGAGTTGAGATTGACAGCAAAATATTAGTGAAGATTAAGAAGTGTGGAAATTGGCCAAAAAAATAATATGCAGTAGGTACCTTCAGCCTACATTTCATGAGAGTTTACCTGAAACATAAATTTCTTATTTTACAGACCAGAATCCGTAATAAAGTGTTATAAATAATTAACTTTTAAATGTAAATTGAAAGAGATAATTAAAGCACGTACTCTTCATACATAGATGAATAGGAGTAATCAAGCACGATTATAAAATGTCTCTCACTGAAGCAGGTGTAATATTCAGTTTGGAGTAATGAAACAATACTGACTTGCTTACCCATTAAATATATAAATCTTATAAATAAGCCTTAAGGATTACAAGATATGGAAATATCAAACATAAATATTTACAAACTTTAATACTGAGTTAAATATTAAAATTTTGGGTAATTTAAACAGTTCCTACATGGCTAACTTTGTCTTGGTATTGTTTAAATCAAACTACAGCCTGAGACACCAGACTAAGCCACACTACCATATCAAAGCGGTAGAAAATAAAGAAAAACAATTGTTATTAACTTCCCTGACAATGCAAAGTATTCTCTACTATTCTAAGATGATTTTATTTTAGTTGGGGTTCGGTCAAGGTGAATCCAAAAAAACACAAATTTAAAAAATGTATTTTTTAATATAGGATTATCTGCCAACGTTTCGGCTTACATTGTAAGCCATCTTCAGGGCTATCATGAAGATGAGAGAGGACGTCCTGTCCTTAAGTTCACACTTCCATGACTGATATATATATCATAGAATAATATCTACGGTCAACAAACTCTCCTTTTGATTCTCTACTATTGTTTTTTTTAAGGCGCTCAACAGCTAGGTTATCAGCACCTGGGAAGTGTTTCATTATTATCTACTATTGTGAAAGCCAACAGTTTTACTTGTGTTTATGGTCAGGTTCTATTAATACAAATTAGAAAGCAAGTTCTAAAAACTGAAATGATTTTATACAGTTAAAAATTGTAACAATTTTATTTCTTTAGAAAGACTCTCCTTAACATTAATTAACTTTAAATTTATTTATAATTAAAATAGAAGTGAAATTTGAGGTTGTTTATATTTCTTTTGAAATTTTCATAGAACAAATAAATGATTATTAATATGTCAAACCAATAATTGCATTAAATGATATTAGAAAAAATAATGTCAAATTTTCATATTTCTTCTTTACTCTTAAGAAACAGCAGCATCACCGAGCAAAGTTTAACAGTTTTTATAAATATTATTTCTTTGTGGTATTTAATCCCACATAAAGGGAACAGAATAAATAATCTAACTGTCCCAGCCAGGACTCGAACCTGGATCTCCTGCTATCCGGGCCAGTGCATTTTCCATTTATGCCACCAGGACAAATCTGATAAGTTATTAAATTTTCCACACTAGTGTCGAGAGTCTAACCTCCGAGACCGATGAATATATCGTCTTATGCTAGGAGGAGCTGACATTGTCAAGCTGTTTAAATGACTCTCGCTATTTACTTTTAAATTTAATTTTACAAATATTATTTTTTTGTGGTATTTAATCTGTTCCCTTGCACTAAAAATTGTTGAAAATTTATGTTGGATTAAATACCATAAAAAATATTTATAAAATTAAAATTTAGAAGTAAATAACGAGTCATTTAAACAGCTTGACAATGTCAGCTCCTCCGAGCATAAGACGATATATTCGTCTAGGTTAGACTCTCGACACTAGTCCAGGAAATTTAATAACTTATCAGACTTGTCTGGGTAGCATAAATGGAAAATGCACCGGCCCGGATAGTTGGAGATCCAGGTTTGAGTTTGATTTTTAATTCTGTTCCCTTGCACTAAAAATTGTTTAACAGGTTTTATCCCTTATATTTGAACTTTTCTTTGAAGGATATAATTTTTTTTACAATCAAAATATTCTATAAATTTATTTTATATGAAAGAAAATTAGTTTTAACTATTTTTATTTATTACAACTAAAGACTATTATTCAGATAACCTTTAATTATATAATTTTTGCAATCATTAAATATGAGTTCTTTATATTTTTAAATCTTTATTCCATTTACTTTTCTTCTTATTTTGTAGTATGACAGTACATTTTGTTTAGCAATACTTCATTTAACACAAGCACCAGACCATGTGTACTACATTGAATAATAACATTTTTATAATATATTTTATAATTACTGTTATTCA
>KZ807552.1:37647-71413 GCA_000696205.2 Oncopeltus fasciatus
TTTTTTTTTTTTAATAAATTTGATTTACTAGGGAAAATGAGGAATATCTCATTCGTTCAGAACTAATTTAACATTTGATTTCTAATAATAAAATTTAAAAATGTATTTTGAACTGTCAAAAATGAACAAATTTAATGAACCCATCACAAGATAAGAGAATAATTACAGAAAATTATGATTATTTAACACAAATAACTAAAATGCAGCAAATTCATTCTACAATATTTTATGTCCCTATCATACACCTTCTATTATCCGTCTTCATTGGTTTCTGCAAACCATCTTCGGTTGGCGAGCGCTTTCGGACATTGTCCATCTTTGCCATGAAGATGGACAATGTCCGAAAGAGCTCGCCAACAGAAGGTGGTTTGCAGAAATCAATGAAGACAGATAATAGAAGGTATGATAGTTCTATATTCATTGGTAGTGATAATAACTCTTTTATTTTCCTCATCATCTAAATATCTATTTCAATAAGGAGTTAATGATTTAACAAAATTTAAGAAAATTAAAAAATAATTTAAGCAATTTGAATTTTTCTTTGAGGCACAATAACTTTAAATTACTAAGATAAAAATAATATAGAACACTAAACCCAACACACATTACTCAACAAAATTCCTCTTTGAAAATGAAATGGATTTACAACAAAATTCCATGTAGAATATTACCACACATTAGATATTTAAAGTAGAATATTAAACACACAAATATATAATACACATTCACACACACCACTGCTACATATTTCTTAATAAAACTAGCTCCTTGACACACCCTTTTCTTAGACATTAGAGGAATTTCATCAGGATTCCAGTCATGCAAGGGCACTAGAATTATAGTGACCTTAAAAAAATTAGTTTCTTGGCCCACCTTTTGTCTCATAAGGGTCACCAATGCATTTCCATGTAGGACACCATATTCTGCCAATAAATTTGTGAAAATTATTATTACTTTACTGATGTAGGTGATCTATGAATCAAGTAACTGACTCAAGAGTTTAATTCCCTATGACTTCCACCTCCTCCAACAAAACCCATCTGAGAATAATTATTGCAGATGGGGGAAAAAAAAAGAAAGAAAAAAAACAACTTAAGATGCAATAATTTGGTTGTTAGAACAATTAAAATATTTTAACTCTTAACTATTAAAGATAAGGGGGTTAAAGAATCAGACTCATGAGCTTAGGCACATCAGAATGAATAGGACCTAAACCCAAATTTCTAAATAAGTTTTATTTTCAGGAAATATCTAAAATTTCATGATAAAAAAAAGCATGCAAATTTTGTTAATACATTTTATTTCCAGACTCTACGTGTTTTGAAAAGTAAAACATCAAATTTTGAGGGGGTTTTGTTTTTCAGATTACTATTTTCATCATTTACTAGAATGAAGAAGAAAAAAAATTAAATGTTGGTCCTGAATAAATAAATAATAAGATTATCAAGATTATAAATTTAGATACATCTTTACTTAATAAATAAGAAAAAAGAAAATTTCAAAATTTCAGGAAATTGAACTATTTTTATTTAAACAATAGTAATTAGTTACACTAATCTTGAAGAAGTTAAAATCTTGAAGAGAATGATAGGTAGTGTACGAGGTAGACAAATGGGAGACAGGAAGTATCACATTTGTCTCTTGAGGAACAAACCTTGGAGATGTCAACAGTATTCAAAAGCTCCAGAGGATGGCTCATTACAGGAAAAATAAATTATTGTGAAAATGACTCATCTTATTATTTCATCCTAAATATTATATGAAGCGGTTCGAACTAAGCAAACATCATTGCTTCCTCTCAGTCAACTATCCTAGATTACCATACTTAATATGGTAAAATGTATATGGTATTATGTAATATTGAAGTGATAAGGTTAATATGAAAAATTAAAATTTTATAAAAAAAAATTATATTCCTCCATAATTAATATAATTAATAATCAACACTAGTAAGACTTTTAATTTTAGTAAAAATTAAAGTTATGATAGTTATAAAAAACCAACAAGCACCTTGTAGATTAAATGTATTTTATTAAATCAAAATTTACAATATTTAAATGAGTGTATATTATTTATACAATAGGTTTTCCTAGTAAAACAAGTCTTCAGCAGCTACCTGGAAAAGAAAAATAAATGCATAAGGTCTAGTTAAAACAGTGAAAATAATAAAACATATTAATAGAACCTGATATCCAGACTAAAGTTTAGAAGAACCAAAATAGAGAAAACAGAATCTCATTATTATTCTCTTAGATTATATCCAGTTATTTAAATATTTTCTCTCTCTTTGATAACTACACAAAGTTGTAACATAAAACTGACATTTTTCTTTAATTAAAAACTGAGCTTCCTGAATCCAAGCCAAACTAAATTAAATTACTCCAAGAGTAAGGGAATAGTTGCTTTCAGACAATTCAATTTCTGGAGTTTAATTTTGACATATTAAGTTACTTTACTTTCATATTAAGTGAAAGGAATACCAAAAAATCATATTACATAAGATCCAATTTGATGACCTGTACATAAATGAAATAATGAAACCAAACAAATTTAACAGCTACACAGGAGCATTAAAATTTGTTTTTAGTTTGTTTGTTTTTCCCCTTGAGTAAGGGAAAGTAAAAAAAAAAAAAAGTATGAAAAGACATTAAAATTCAAGAAATTTTGCCTGGAATATCAAATTCTACAGATTAAAAAAAATTAATAAGTAATTTGACCTGTAATAAATGAATTATTTATTTTCCATTTCATATAAGACCTACCTCAGTGTCACCTTGCTCCAACTGCTAGAGAAAAATTAAGTATTAACTGGCATAAAGTAGGCAGGAAGAGGAATTTAAAATACCGTTTTTATAGCCATCACTTAGTTATCATTTACGAGAATTAATAACAAAACATAAAGAGAGAGGAATGTACTTGATTGATAAAAATTTAACAATAAAAGACCAACAATTTTTAATATAATATTTAATTAACTAAAAATCCCGAAAATCAAAATATTTCACTTCATAGAACGGCTTTTAATCAAATAATGAACCCGTAAATTAACAAAAGTGATTCTCTGTTCCATAATAATGACCAATAAAAGTGATTGTCATAATAGTAAAACATTTAAACCAGTTATTTAGTAAAATTTGCGCAAAGGGTGTAACTAAGATAAATAAAATAAAAATTAAGAACTATTTAACAGAGGATGACAACTGGATCAGGAACAACTGCGTCTAAGTACAGGAAACTGCAAAACAGGACAGGCACGAACTGCTCTCCCCTCTCTCTTTCTCTCTCTCTGTCTGTCTCGGGACAAACACCGTGACTGCTTAACCACCTCCTGCGCCCCAAACAACACAGTTTCAGGTTAGTTAGATCACAACCCATCCCACCAATCCCTAGAGTAAATTATTTTAAAACTTAAAACATATAAATATACTAAAATAAAACCATATAAATAATGAAATTAAGAAAAATACAAGAATGGAAAACATGTAAACAAGGGTGAGGCTCAGGTGATTTTTGAAGATATTTGAAGGAAAATAATGTGGCAGTTAAATAAATTGAAAATTTTTACTTCCATTGAATAAATAACTAAATTAAATGTACATAGTGAAATAATAGATTATTATTGTTAAGGGTTATTACAAATTAAGCCTTTTGAGCTCACAACTGAATAAGTTTACCATTCCTTACTAGGTCCAGAAAATATATTAGACAGAAGTTAATATCAAATAGCCAAAAAAATATTACCACACATTAGATATTTAAAGTAGAATATTAAACANTAAATAAAAAAAAAGCAACTCAGATTAATAAATAAAATAATTTTTCACTATAAAAATGTACAATACAATAAACAGCTCTTATTCCCTCCTAGAATTTAGCACCCAAGATTATAGAAAAATGACAACTCAATAAATTTGGTAGTTGCAATTAGGAAAATAAGTCTATAAGGGAAAAATAATTCCCGTTCTTCAATAACATTTTTTTTTTCATGTGAAAACAAAGTTAAACTGACATCTCAGAAATTTGGAAGCATGCCCTATGGCTCAAATACAAAAACATCTCCTTAATATTTAGAGATATTTTACATCCTAATTTTATTTAAAACATATTCACTGTAAATTTTTATGATTTTCGATTAGGTCTGAACTATTTTAATATTATCTCAGTGATATACAAAAGAAATATTCAATGGTTCTCAATAGGGAAAATATTCCTATATAAATATTTTGTTTAATCAGAGTTTCAATTAATCTGAAAATTAAAAATAAAAAGACATATTTTAAGGATTTAGACCAACTTTAGGAACCAGTATCCCATAAAATGTAATAGAGATATTCTGTCTTTTTATATACCTTTCATTTGACATTCTAGTTACAGTCTTTCTCAATTTAAATTATTAATATTTTCTCCATAAAAGGATTAAATAAATAATAGAAATTTTGAAGTGATTTTTTTTTAACAATTCAATACACAATAAGCAACCACTGAGGGCTTAAAAAAAACTTTAACAAAAATGAAGACAGAAACACTAACATCTGCTCTGCTCACTCCAATGGGGCTCTCAGTCAAAAAGTGCATTTCCAAGTAGTCTTGCTAAGCAGGTAACAAAAAAGGAAGAGAAAAGGTAATAAAAAATAAAAAAGTTAAATAATGGGTTAAGGCAGAAACAACCCAACTTAAGAGCAGTTAAAAAAAGGCTTCTCACAGATCCTCAATGACGATTATTAAATTTTAAGGCATCCTCTCCTAAGGATTGGACTACTTAAAAAAAAATGCTTAACATCAAGGCTTTGTACTTATTAAATTATTCTTCATTTTAAAGATATTATAGCCAAGCACTATAATGCTGTAACCATCCATTTTCCTTCAAAAAAATATCAACTTGGTGAAATAAACAACACTGGTATATAGTAATATTGCTCACTAGTAATGACTTAACTCAGGCACATATACCAATAATTAGTTAAGAACTCTAGCAGAAAATGGTTTTAAAAAGTATCATCTCCTTTACAAAGCAAAACAAACTCAATTTTAGTATAGAATAAGTTTCTATTATCAAAAAATAATTTATGAATGATTCTTGAATAGCACAAAGGATAAAATAACAATGACATTAAAATTAGGATAACTATGATAGTAAGGACGCAAAAGTATTGCCTCATTATTTAAGATAAAAATTAAAAGTTGACCTTCACTGATAAAATATATAGTTTAAAAATCTTGCGAAAAGGAAAGTAGGGAGGGGGGAGAGATGATATTCTATAGATGCAAATTGAAGAAGTTTCTTATCACGATGGAAGATATATATTTTTAATGTTTAATTATACTCTTACATTTTTTCAGTTCTCAAAAATTATTAATACTGCCTTAATATTCTTCATTAAAAAAATTTATAAAAATTATATCATAGTAAAAAAAAATTTAAGAAATTAGGTTCGGTTACAATATGAAAAAAGTGAAACAAATTTCATTAATGCTTCTGCCAATAAAAGCATTGCATAAGTCAGTTTAAATTTGTGCACTCAAAAGTGAGGTACTTTCACAAAAAAAAAGTTCTCTTGTACTGTGCTGGTTCACAAAATATTTTCAGGAACCAATAGAAAAATAAAAAAAATGAATTACACAAAGAAATATCACTGACATAGAAATATTACTTTCCTAAATTTAACATAAGCATAGTTAAATTTATAATTCAAAAGGTTTAATCTAAATTGTAGTTAAGATTATCAAAAAAGTAAATGGTTAAATTTAAAAACAATCAGGAAGGGTAAATAAAAAAAAATACTATTTAGCTTAATATAAAAGCAATTAGTAAAAATATTAAGTGACAAAACTAGATTACACCATTTGTCACTCTCAATATTATTATATTAAAACTTTAATCATGCAATCTATGCAAAACAAATTGTGTAATTGAGAGAGAGGCAACCTCAATAAAGCAATAAAAAATTCTATTAGTTTTCAAAAACACAAAATTTATATATTTGATTCTAATTTATATAGACCTTCAAACCTTTACAAGTAATTTTAAAAATATACCTAAAGTAACTTATTCTTTGAAGCAATCAAAATTAAAATACCAATATATATTACTTGTTACATTTACCTCAAAAATTATTAGATACAAGTCATGAAGTTGAATAATCCAAAATCCTCAAATTTATCTGAAAAAAAAAAAAACACAAATAAGAATAGAAATTTTAAAATATTTTACATTACCAAATTTGTATAATTAAACAGCCAACATTTGGGTTTCACATAAAAAACTTTTCTTTAAGCAATATTTCCCATAAGAAACCAAGCCATTCACAAAGGTAATAAATGCACTTAGAAGAGATAATGATAAATACATATACCTACCTACATAATAATGTACAAAAAAAAAAAAGTATTATAACTAAACAATATTTTATAAAAAAATAAATAAATTAATAGAAGTAATATATAATACACAAGAAAAACCTAATGATTCCTATCGACTTTGGTATCATACCTTAATTTTTAAAACTTGACTGATATTATACACAAATTTGAACCTGTCCAACTCTATGGTATAATAATATGTTATAGAATAATACTTTTTATTCATTTTCTTCTATACATTTTTTTGTAATGCTAAAAATAAAAATGTACATTTTAAATTTTGGCCAATTTCTAAACATCTCCTACCCTACAACAAATTGTAGCCAATAACAAACTTATTCAATGGTTAGCATTAAAAAACAAATACTGGATTTGATTTCATTCTTTAAAAATTATGTGCAAGCAAGTGTGTGGGTATGTATAATTTTGAAAGTACTACATTTTTAGCTTCTCTAATATAGGATTGGTGAAGGATCGAAGAGTTTAATAGCAACATAAATAGCTTGATACCATTATGGGAAATCGACTAATATAATAATCCTCGCCCGATAGAGGCAAAATGAAAATTTGAGTAAATCATGTGAATGTAACAATTTTCTTATTTAAATCATCCATTTAGAGCTCTGAAAATCATTGATTTAGCTAATTTCGGACACCCTGTCAAATTAAATAATCATTTATTAAATACATAAAAAAATTGTAGCTTCCTTCTAGTTAAAAATATAGGTTTAAAAAAAATGTTACAAGCTTTAGGTTTCTAGTAGTTAGGGATCTGGAAAGATATAATTTTTTTTTATTTGACATAAGAAAAACCTTAGTAGCTACAATTCTGGTAAAGTTTGTTATTTACGTCCGTTTTCATAAATTGAGATTGCACCCCATCGAATATTTTCACCATCTTTAAACAGCAAGAAGCATGATGACCCATTTGTTTTTCTTTCAGAACACAACAGAATTTCTTTATCTTTAAATGACCCCTCAAAACATCATGCATTGATGGTGCATGGAGGTGTAAGGTCTCCTCTATCTGTTGCAAGGTCTTCTTTATCCATATGTTGCTTACAGGACTCCATTATAATTTGCAGAATAATAATTACGGTATTTGCAGAATTCCTTCCCTCTTAGCATCCTCCTGAGTAAATTGCCCCTTTCAAATTCTCTGTACCACCTAGATATAGTTGTACAATCTGGACAATCATTGTTCAATTAAAATTTTATTTTAATCAAGTATTGATCTATGCTTAAACTGTGAATAAATTATACCTCAAAACAGTAGTCTATACTTCTCTCATGATCACAATGCTACAGGACACACTTTAATATGTCACTTTTAGAGAACAAATGAACTAATCTTGTGGGCAGGGTTAGATCTGTCTGAAGACATATCTTAAATGTCGGAACACACAAGTGAGTTACAACCTCCTTAGTTTTCCTGTCACATTGCAAAAATTTTGAATAATCTTCCTATAAAGACTTTTAGTTAACCACTTTCTATTGAAGAACCTAATTCAACAAAATTTGGCTAAACCCTCGCATATTAATAGTACACACATACATATGCAGGATCTGTACCCTGAACATTTAACTAATTGCTTTCACAAAAACCAAATATAAACTAAAGAAATTAAAGTACTTACCGTGACCGGGAGCGAGATCTGGAATGTGAGCGTGAGCGACCACGTGAGCTCTTGGAATCAGAGCGAGACCTGGAGCGAGAACGGGAGTAAGACCTCCTTCGGCTACGTGACCTGGAACGGGACCGTGACCTGGATCTCCTTGAAAAAATCATACATAACCCTACAGATGTGGCCTAAATCAAGAACTAGCAACAAACTAAGAGCATATGACACACAACCATAGAAAAGGTGGTCAAGTTTTAAATTATTGCTAAAACTTCATTATGTGCCACATAGAAATAAACCTAATCACAATTGATTTTAACCAATAGCAATGTGTAGCTGTTTAAAAAGAATTTGCTAAATTTATAAAAATCATTAACAGAAAAGAACAATTCTTAGATGATTTTAGTTGGGGTTCGGTCAAGATAGACCGAACCCCAACTAAAATCATCTAAGAATATCTACGGTCAACAAACTCTCCTTTAGAAAAGAACAATTTATTAAAAATGTATTCATGAAGTGTGCTGTGCTGATCTTGTTCTGAAGAATTGTATCGAGATATTTTAACAGCTACTGAACTACAATAATCAATCTCTCAAAAGTTTTTTAAAGAACCAAAATAATTATACATAAGTAATATTCATATTTAAAATTAAAAACATCCTCATGCTATAATTAAGATGCAAATCATTACAATTATTATAAAACTTTACTGCAATATAATTTGCATTCCTATCATCAATATCCTCTTATCAAATTATTTGAGTTAAACCAGCATGACAATATTAGGTGTGACGAATATTAAAATTAATATATGTTTATATACTACAAAAACACATATTATCATTAATATATGATATTTAATATCAATATCACAATACTTTTTATGGTCTACTCTCATCTATTTCAAAAACCTCATCTATAAAATATGCACAGCAAAATATTAGGTTTTTATTAAAAATTTTTTTTAGAAATAAAAAGTTTATTTCATAGTCATATATAACATCATGGTACCAACATGAATTAAACCACTGAATAACAAATAAAAGCCCTCAAAAATAAATTATGGAAAAGAATTATTGATTGTGTAGCACTATTAATTTATAGATGACATGGGAAGAAATAATGATTAAGTAGATCTCTTTTAATTCAAGGATGACCAGAAGGGAAAAAGTACATCACTTAGGAGTTGGTAATCTAAGAAGATTTCCCATGTTCCATTAAAGATGGATATAAATAAAATAATAAAATAAAGTAAATGGTAAAATTTAGTTTAAAAGAGAACAACGAGTGTAAAAGACATGCCCACTTAGGTTTGCTCTACTTACCCAGAAGATAAGAGTAGGCTTTTATCTTTGGTAAGATGAGAGTTAACTCTCAAACATCGTAGATGCATTCGTAAATTTCTTTAATAACATACATTTTTTTGTTAAAATGTTATTTAACATAAAGATAAAAAAATTACATTTTGCACTCATTATAATAATTTTGGGCACCCTCGAACACTCCCCATCACTGATTTTTAAAAAAATTTAAAGGCTTGCAAAGTTAAGAATAAATACAAAATTAGGTACCTATAATTTAAAAATTAAGAGGTGCCTACCGACACTTAAAATATCTTTCTAAAAATACTTTTTTTTTTTTTTAACTTATTAAATATAAATTTCCATTATACACCAAAATATCTAATTTTTTTAAACACTAATAAAAAAAATATTAAGATTTAAAAGGTTTATCTGTCTAAACCCCTGCTCCCTCTAACTAATTCCTTAACAGTAATAATGGTTTGCAAAAAAAGGTTAAATACTGAATTCAGTTTCCTAATATTTAAAATTATGCACTCTAAGAGAGAGTGCAAACAAATGTGTGCATAAGTATATGTATTTTAATGGACCATATTTTTAGCATCTCCAATATAGGACCAGAGGAGAAACATTGTAATTTTTTGAAAGTCACGTCATGGTACCAACATGAATTACACTGTGGGAAATCTGCTAAAAGGCAAAATCTCCTAAAAATGAAGCTAATTTTTATTCATTAATTTTAATATCCAAGTCTTAAAGTCAGGTCATTGAAATCTAACAGAACATCCATTGCTTTTAAATGACTGTTATATATTTAAATTTTAAGAAAAACATATTTTTTTAATTACCCCCTCGACTTCAAATGATTTAAAATTCAAATTTAAAAATTATAGTTATATAAACATTTATTTTAAATACCATTGCTTTCATTTTATAATAAAAAAATTTGGTGTTTTAATGGAAACTCAAAACCAACGCATCCAAGCCAATAACATGTTCAATACTTAATATTAATCTTTTCAAAAGAAATCTTACTCAATAAATGGTTTTTTCAAAACTAAAGGATTTCTAAAAAATAAAAAGAAAGATTAGAAAACTACATTCAAGGAAAAGTAATGTACCTCCGTCTTGAAGATCTCCCTCCTCGTCTGTAAGGCGAAGATGGGCGTCCATAACGAGCCATTTGCACCCTTAATTCCCTGCCATCCAACATTCTTCCGTCCATGGCATCAAGTGCATCTTCAGCATCTCGTTTGTCATAAAATCTATAAAATAATAATAAAGAGAAGGTATTCATTTAGCTGTTTTAAGAAAAACATACAAATTTATATTCTGGGTATATAGAATTTTTAAATTATAAGTAATACTGTCAAAGTTATATAGAATAATTATGAAACATTTCTGAGACATATATAAATAGTAATAAATATATTCTTCTGATTTATAATAATACTTAATATCAGTATATCAGAGTTTATTTAAAGGCTTGAGTGCTTCTCCATAATTTTTAGTTCAAAGAAAGTGTTTTACAACAGACAATTTGTACAATTAAAAAATAAAATAATTAAAACTGTTTAATTTTAGATATTAACCAATAAAATAAAAAACCATAATACAGTAAGGTTAAACCATAATATATCAGTGCTGTAACTGTTATCCGTTACATAACATCAGTGACATTGCACAGAACATTAGACTTTCTTTTAGAGATGATATTCCCACCCACATAACTTTTTTTCAGGGTGTGGGTTTGTAAGTAGACCCCCCCTCCTGCCAGATTTTTGATTTATAAAAACCCATATATTGTAAATATTAACAAGAGGTTCAGTTATGTCATCAGCCAGAAGTAAGTTATAGATACTGGATATAATGTAGGCAAACTTGTGTGCATTTTAAGAGAAACAGGCATATATGAAAAAATTTAATTAACCCAACAGTAAGGGCATAATAACCATGATGTTGATCGCCCCATAACCTGATCCTAATCCTAAATACACTTAGGTTTTCCCCTTGTAACATATATAAGGCATAAGTAAAAGTACTTTACAGCTTAATTTAAAAAATATATATACATAGAAATGTAAGAATATTTGCTTGAGCCTTTCAATTGGAATTTCTTTGTACAGCAATAAAAAAAATTAATTAAATGCTTTGAGATATGTTGGAACTATATAGCATGCATTTTATACTAGTTAGCACATCCCAACTTACACTGATATTTACAAAATAATTCTCTAAAACTACATAGGTAATTTATTAATAGGTATATTAATAAAAAAGCACTGACGAAAATTTGTTTTTGATCCACATATACTATAAATTGCAAAAAACCTTATCCCTATAAATGTCAATCTAGGCCAAATTAATGCATGTCACACAAGCATTCAGGTAAATTAGCACAAATTAATTTATAATTAATAATTATTAAATAGTATTATAATTAATAATTATTTGAACTAATTAATCATACATGGTAAATTAGTTCAAATAATTATCTGATAATAAAAGCTCTATTATTGGAATATCCCACTTTTAATCTTTACACCAACAAATGATTCAAATTAATCACGTTAATAAAAAATAAAAGTAAAAAAAAAAACGATTAATTAAAGAACCAGGTCATTGATTTAACAGTTTAGAAGACATAACGGATCAATTAGTAAAAATATTATGAAAATACAGCTGTGACATAAAATCTAATACACACATCATCAATACTAATGTTGATAAAATAAAATCAATAAATATTATTTGTTTGTTAAACCCAGAGTAAGGTTAAGAACATCCATTACAAATAACAAAATAACTAGTAATGAATTCTAAATAATACAAATAAAATAACCTTATAGGAGAAAAATGTTTGAAAAGAATAGTTAAAATGTTAAGACTAAATGAAAAAGAGAGAAAGAACACAACATAAAAAAAAGCAAGGGACGCGTTGGAGGAAACCTAGATGACGCCATTTTTGTAAAATTAATTCTGTTCACATTATAGTTATTAAATAAAGCCTGGCCAATAAAACCATATTAATGAATAGTAATCAGAATCCTTACCGTACAAAAGCAAATCCCCTGCTCTCACGAGTGAACCTATCTCGAGGTATATAAATATCTCCGACCTCACCACATCTCTCAAACACTCTTCGTAAATCATCTGGAGTCGTCCTGTACGTTAAATTATCAACTTTTAACGACACCATGCCGTCAATTCTTGGAGGTGGGCGCCCGTAACTCATACTAGAGAGTTAAACAAGAACAAGAGAGATACAAATGCAGGGAGCTCAATTTAACACGATGAGATATGAAAGCGTACAAATGGCGACGCTCGAGAAGAGAGGAGTGGGGGTAACCGGAACCGTCAACCAACTACAACTAAAGTCAAAATCAGCTGATAAGAAATTCCACAAAATTACAATTTTGCTATTAATAAAAGCTTTACTGACCTCACGAACGCAAAACCTCTGCTCTCACGCGTAAATCTGTCTTTAGGTATATAAACGTCACCAACTTGTCCATATTTTCCAAATATATATTTCAAATCTTCACAGGTAGTGCGATAGGTTATGTTTCCCACTTTTAACGAAATCATGTCATCAACTCTAGGAGGAATTCTACCATAACTCATCCTTTGAATTCGATACTTTTAAACGCAACATAAAGAAGGCAGGAAAAAAACATACAAACTATTATCACTTAAATCAACTTTACTGCCAAGGCATCAATAAATCTTGAAAGAATAACAAGCACTTTGACTTACGTCGTACAATAAAGTACCCAATGCTTCATATATATAAGTGATAATAGTAAATTCAGTGTTGTGAAATTTATCTTTAGAAAAAATATACATGAGCAATAAAAAAAAAGTATATACTATATCTACTTTTCAAATGATTTAGCGAGTCCGTGTAATCTTTATGTTACTATGAATTTTAATTTAATGACATTATTTAAAATATAAAGTATTTTATATTATAACTTCAAGTTTTAAAATTATACATTCTGATGGGAAAAAGAAATGGTTACTTTTTAACCTTCAATTAGTAAAAAAGGTAAAAGGGCTCACTTTTAAAGGGTCTTATAACTTTTATTTATATATTCTCTTATATTTTTATATACACCTATAAAAAAAAAAAAATTATATTTAGTCTCTTGATTTATGTATACATAGAAGAAATGATTAAGTCAAAAATCTTACTTTTTCGTGACGTCAATATGTGGAAGCTCAGTCTTCTGACTTTTTTTTTTTTTTTTTTTTTTTTTTTTTTTTTTTTTTTTTTTTTGTTTTATCTGTCTCCGTCAATAAAAACAGAATTCACTAGATTTAATCATACATGGTAAATTAATCAACCAAGGAAAGGTTGTAGGCATCGTTTTTTCTCAAAATTTCAAAAATTGTGACATTTAAATCAACAAGTCCAGAATCGTTTCTAAAAATATATTTTCTCACTTTAACTTCATTAGATTAGTCTCGTATTCATCATAAGAACACATTTTTGTAAGTGTATCAGCATTTATTGTCTTGTTTTTTCTTGTAATTTGTAATTTAGTTAATATTAGTGACTAATAAAATGTTTGAAATGTTATATGACTGAATATAATATAGACCCATAATATTATGAAACCAACTCCCACCAATTAATTAATTTTAGATGAACAATCATGACGATATTGGTACTGAATTGAACTAGAACAATAACTATTATGATTTGATGAAATTAATTTTTTTTTTATTTTATAATTGTAACGAGTGTTTTCTCCAAGGAGGAGACTCTTATGAACCCAATAAAAAAAAAACATATGTGAGGGAGGGTTCATTTCGAGGCTTGTCTCCAAGCAGCGTACACATGTTATCTTCACCCTTTCTCAAATTTTTACGACTGGTTAGACTTAGCCTAACCTGTATGAATGGTTAGACTTGACGGTTTTGTACCAAGGTCAACCATGAGAAAATCAGAGCTCAGAGAATATTTTCTTCACATTTGGCTGCAGTCCATCGAGAAATTGACTAGATATCATCCCAGTATGTTTGTATATTTCGATTGAGCCGTGTCGGGGAGGACTGTAGGGGAGAAATAACTAATGTCAGGCTCGTCCACTTACCTCAGTGGTGGTGGTAACCTTACTATAGAAACCACTTTCTGGCTAGCTCAGAGGTGGTGCCAATCTGACTTCTCGCACTGCTTCAGTTCGAGACCTTATCCTTATTATTAAGTTCTCTCGGCACACGCTTTTTTGTTGGGGGAGACTTCAACGCCACACATTCACACTTTGAGGAAGCTCTCACAACAAGTCTGTGTTTTGAGCTACGTCTTGTACTCCTCTTGTAGCTATCACAGCGTTTCCGAGGCCAATACAATCTACTGGCTTTCTGACCCCTGAAAAAAAAGAAAGAAAGAAGGTAACTTAGTCTTCTTTCATCACATTGGACCTGGGTGCTGCTAAGTCGCCAAAGATATTTTAACTCCTCACCACTCCCCAATCCTCCATACCATCAATTTTAACCTGATCCGTTTTTCCTAAGCCTACCATCGGTTGGTCAAACTTTTGTGTTAGCATACAAAGAAAGGTGGATTTGAAAACACATCTTAAAACTAATTTAGTGTTCGAGAAAGGTCGCAGGCCTACCTTTCTTTTCCTTCCGACATACTTAAACTACTACATACAAAGTGCAGAGTCCAACCTGAGAGACAAAAATCTATTCTCCTATTGATAAAAGTCTTCTAAATAAACTGACTAGACTGCTTAAAAATTAACCCAGGAAGAACAAGGCAGACTGTTTTAAAAAATTTGGGTGTGGGGAGGGTAGCCACTTGAATATTATAGGTATTCAATAGTGGTTTCTGCTGGTGGCTTTGATGTGAACAACAGTAACGAAGCGGTGGTGTACTAGTTTTAAGTCAACATCCATAAGAATATAAATTTGAGTGTTAGATTTTTTTTTTTTTTGTATTTTAAAAATAGAAACCACTTGATATTGAGGCTTCATATTGCAAACCCTTGAATATATTAATTTTGGTTAAAATCGAATGAGTGAAAGGGGGTAGGGGGAGGGATTTAGAGATAAACTATTATTTATAATCGTAATATCTTCTTTGTTATTTGGCTTAAGAAAATGTCTATAAGACATAATAAGGGTAAAATTTTAATGTAAACCATAATTTTCTAACGCTTATTGTTATAATATTTTTAGGAAAAACACTTGTTAAGGAAGAAATTTAGTTATGCAACTGAATGTTTCTCCTACTCATCTTTCTTTCATTTTTATTTTTATCATTGATCTTTCCGAATTGTAAATTCAATTTACTCTCTTATTGGTATTTATATACATCTTTAATGAAACATTGGGCATCTACTTGAATTAGGCAGCTCCTGCATGAAGGTTTTTTGATACATACAAATTAAATTTTTATTATACGTATTTCTGTGAGTGTTCATGCGCTCAAGCGTCCGCTATTTTTAAAATAAAGAAACCAAATTCGTTATTTAAGCTTCGTTTTGCAAATCGGTGGATATGTTAGTATATGATTTTTGGTAGAGGGTTAATTCAGGGAAAACAAATTTAAATACCATCAATACCGCCAGTAGAGTGACGAGAAAATGTATTTAACGTAATAGGTTTAAAGTGAAATTATATAACATTAAATTTCTACAATATATTTACAGAAAAACTAACCAGGAAAAACATTTAACAATGATAAGGACGATGATAACATTTTAAGGATGAAGATGCGGTTTCGAATTCAAATCCCGCCCAGTGCAAGCTTTTATGTGTAAATTAAAGGTTGTTCTGAGCCATGAATGTTTAGAATGGGGTGGGAACCTGTAGATAACCCCTCCCTTAATGACCCTAAGAGGTTTACAGGGGAAAGCTAACACTAAAAAAAAAAAAAAGAAAAGAAAAAAGGATGAAGCGAGTCCCCTTCTTTAGGTCATACATTGTTAACCGTTGATTAAATTAATTTTTAATTTATATAGTATTTGGGGAATGGGTGTTTAGAAAAAACTACAATTTATAATCTCACCCCTTTATTATTAGTATTACGGAAAAGATTATGCAACATCATATTTGTTATGTGTAATCGTCTAACATTTATGTTTAATAACATTGTTGCGAAAAATCGTATTAAGGAAAATGTTTACGAAAATAAACGTGAAGTTTGAAACCTTGCAACTTCCTTCTCTTAACATTTCTTTTCTGGACTGTTTAGAGCCGATCTACGTGATCTGAAATTTGTTTATTCACTAATTTTAATGAAACGTGAGTTTAAACCTAGTTTATAAAGCTATAAGGTCTTTTTAGACGACTAATTCTTAGGTTCAATGAAGACTTAAAGAAATGTTTTTAAAATCAATTCTTCCAAACAACGTCAATAGCAACCAACTTAGAAACTTTCATAAGTTTAATTATGTGAGTATTCTCAAAAATTCTCACTATCTTAATCATTTCCTGATACATCAAAACTGTTCAAAACTAGGAGAATACAATCTCACTAGCTGAATTACCCTACTTTTAAAAAAGAAAGTAGGTCCTTCGGGCCCCTCATCTCTATGGCTGTGATTGAAAATACAATAATTTTTAATTTTATTGTTAACCCTTAAAGTATGCTTCAAACTAAACTAGTATAGAATTTAGAATATTTTTCTTTACCAACTTAAGTAAAATAACAAAGAAAATTAGATTTTATCATTTTAATGATTGCTATTATCATGGCAGACTTGTCTTTGTTGTGATTCGTTTGTGTTCGTTTTTATTAGAAGTTTTGACTGATATGAAGTGTTGTGATGATCTCTGTTGATTATTTCCTGTTTCTTATCAAAGGTTGAATTCATGAAATATATAAAAAGTAACTTCTTCTCCGTCTCTAATGGCCATTGAATGCGTTTACAGTCTGATGGGTTGTTCCAGATGTTGATGACAGTCCTTTAATTGAGTTAAAAATGGGGTTTCTTCAATTGAGTGCTTCGATAGTTATTAAGTTAACGAGTTCCTGGAGTATAATTTTCACATGAATAATGATCCAAGAAAATGGGGAGACCTTTAAGGGTTTTGTCCCTCTTTTGTCTTTATTTTTTATCCCTCTTCTTTTTGGTTCTGTCAGATAGTAATGGTGAGTTATAGTTAATATTTTTGTATTTTTATCACTGAAACAGAAATTTTTCACTTTTCTTTTTAGATTTTGTATTAACTTTGTTTTGAATTGTTTGAAGGATGTCATTTAGTAAGTTGCCTGAAATGTGTTGGAGATAATAGAACACCATGTTCAAATTGTAGTCAACTTATTTTAAGATCAAAGGACTGTGAAGAAAATACTTGTCCACCTGGTTACCTGACACGTCGGACAACTTTAACTGATTTTATGAAGACTTCATGTTTAGGTAAAGTTCTGTCAAATTTTCACTGTACTTACGCATCTTCATTTTTTTCATAATCTCTCATAAATACATCATTTCAACTGCCAATTTATCATATTTCTTTAATAATTTGGGGCATCATAGTTTAGTCTTATTATTCATGTAATATTTTCTTATTCATACAATTGTTTTTGTATTCTTAGTTTTAAGGGTAAATATAATATATTTTTATATTTGGTTAATTATTTATACACCTTGTGTGTCTCTAACAGTCTTTATTTTAATTTTAATTATACAGACCTAGTTTTCTGTGAATTAATATTACTGAGTTCAATAAGAGATTCACAACACTACAGAGTAAACTCGCCTAATCTTACGGAAGATGATCTACTTATTCCTAGTTATCTACCCTCCATCCCACATTTTTTTTTCTTTGTATGTTCTTCCCTCTCATGATTTCTGTATAGCTACTATAAAATATAGGGACTCGGTTGTAAAAATTCAGTGACTTTCTTGGATGGCTGAAGCGAATGTTTCAAAAATTCAGTAATCTCTTCTTTTATTTCAATATTTTTAATCTTTAAGAGGTAAATTGTATTTGATATAATATTTTTGGGCTTATATTGTATTTAATGTAATAAAATTGGGGCTTATATAATATTTTTATTACATAAAAATATTTAGCAATTTTTTTTATACATAAAGAAATTAAGCACTTGATATTAAGCTATGAAGAAAAGTATAGAAACTTGGAAATCAATTTTTAGAGAGAGAAATTTAGAATTAAAAAAAATAGGCATGTAAGATCTGTCCACTTCTTGCATTTTCTATATGCTTAAGTTTACCAAGGGCTTTAAAGCCTGGTTTTTTGTTTACTACTAAGAAAGTTTAGTGATATATGTATATATATATATATATATATATATATATAGAAACACAACACACACCCACACACACACACTTATATTTATGATTAACATTATATGAGCATAGAGTATTTATCACTGCTTTTGTTTCTTTGGAGTAAATCGATACATTTATGTTTTTGGAAAATTGATCTTATAATTAATGCTCTATATTTCAATTTTTCTATCAACAGAGAGTTTGGACAGGAATGGACTGCCTGGAGAAGTAGTGGGTGCAGCAGTAGGGATTTTTGTCTGCCTTACAACTGCTATTGCTGTTGGTGTGTATTGCAAATACAAGAACAAACGGAAACGCAAAAACAGTAAACACCCTCCTTCTCTCACTCATTCAACTCAGAGTCAGTACTTCAGTAAGCATCAATTTTCACTAACATCTACTTATCTTAGATTTAATTTCAATTTGCCTTTATTTATAAAATATGTTTTTAAGTGATTAATGTGACTAATTATTTAATTTTTATATGATTAAAATAAATTATAATTCAATTTTACTATTTCATTCTGGACGATATCTTTAGTGAAAGTGCTGTTACTTGTGAAGATATACAGAAAAAATATAGGAATTAAGATTTATCCATTGAAATGTGCTTTTAAAATTATTTAATATTTAATTTGTTTGAATTTCCTAGTCATATTTATCATATTGTAGTAAATAGGTGTATAATCTTATTTTTCCACCTTCTCTAATAAGGGATGTGGATATCTATCATTTTATCTTAAATTGATACTATAATATACTTAATTTTCTCTTTATCTCTTTCTTTTTAGGAGGAAAATAGTGTATCTTTTGAATATCTATTGTTTTTCTTAATGAAATTTAGCATATGACTTTAAATGCAACTTGAAAGTATGATCTTGTTATGAAGCACTATAAAATGAATAGGATAGAGGGATTAATTGAATTATCAAGTGCGAGAACTAAATGTTTTTTCAATGTAACAAACTTATTATTTAGTTTAGAGTAATGAAATGAAATTCAACACAGCTATGTTTATTCATAAAGGAAATATTTTAAGAGTTGCAGAGTGAAATTGAACAATTGGGAGTGATTTACCTGTGACAGGTTTAACTGTACTGTAAAACTTAGTTTTATGGCCTAGAAGCTGTAGTTATTTTTTCTTTATGAAATTTGATATTACTTTTAAACATGAAAGGACAAACTCATTTTATCATAGAGCAAAATCAGACATATTAGAGTGGGGATAACCTCAAACACCAAGTGGGAGTGCATAATTTATTTCACTGTAGCGTATGTAATATTTAACTTCGAGTAGTAAAGCAACACAGATATCTTATTGACAAAATAAATGTAAAATTTGCCATATAGCTTTTAAATATCAAATAAAATCGTGAATTCACTATTGAGCAAAATTGGACAAATAAGAGTTTGTATTACCATCAGAAAAATGGTAAGTGGGATTAAACCAAAATTTTTTTGCTACAGCTGGCTTAATATTTAATTTAGAGAAATGAAACCATATTCAGATTTGATTATTGATAAAGTATATATTCTATTCTTCGAAACTCCATACTTGTTTTGTCTGTTTAGTCAAAATCAGTATAAAAAATTTGATCAAAATTAAAATGTGATGTAAAACATTTAATATAAAAGTATATATCTGTATTACATCATTTCCTTTTTTTTTGTTTGTTTATCTGTGCTTTTGTTCCTTATTCTTTTTAAAATTCTAAAAATTAAATACGTGCCTAATTATTTTATCTTTAGAAGATTTAGACTAGTACTCAATATAGTGTTAGTTTTCATTTATTTATTTTTTAAAATATATTTTTCTTCTGCTTCTAAATTATTATATAAAGTAATTACTTTTTGAAGACTAAAAAAAAAATATTTTTTTCTTAATTACAGGGTTTTTATTTTCAAGTTTATCCGAAAAGTTATTAATATGAGTAATAAAATTATATGTATTTTAATGATATTATGATTTTATTTAGGCTGAAAATTTTGCTATAGTCAATTGTATGTTGATATTTTCTTGTGTTTAGTAATGTTGATGATGCCTTTATTGATTTTAAAATAAACATCTGGTACAAAGATAACTTTACTGTGAGGCACATTTAATTCTGGTAAGATTTTGAGACACTAAAGCAATTTGAAAAATTTTAATTTTGTATTAGCTGATTACAACTGATGAATGATCTTTGTTTCATATAGACAAGCTTCAAAATATACCATTTATGGAAAATTCTCCTTTCGCTCTATCTGAAGAGCTCTCAGCCTGAGGTTTAAAATTTGAGTCATATGGGCATATGGGAATAGATTACTTAAAGATAATGGAAAGCAAGGGAGGGTGTATTTAAATCAACTATAATACTCTAGGACTATTCCAGCAAATGAAATGATAAATCTACTTACCTAGGAAAACTAAAACTATGGCTTATTGATTGATATAATATTTGTATAGCTAGCCATTTATTTATAAGCTTCAGGAGAGTAATGGCTCTAATTCTTTTATTCAGGTAGTGATGAGAGTGAAAGAGAACTCTTTCAATACTTGCAGGAGGTACGTGAACTCAGGAAAGAAGCTCCAGTATTTCTTGACATGCTTAATGAGACCAGGCGGCAAGTTCGATCACTACCATCATATTCAGCTCTTCAGCCTTACAAGTAACTTTTTTAATAAGAAATGTAGTGTAGAAAATGATAAATTATCTAATTTTTACTAAACTATTAATATTATTTTGTTACTTCTTGTTCAAATTCTTAGGATCATGATAGGAGGGGCTATCTGGAGTTAACCACCATATTCTAAACACATATGGTGGTCTTTATTTATTTATTAAAGCGTGCCCAAGCTGGGACATGCGCTCGGAGTCCCCTATCCAAAAACCTTTTGGAAAGAAAGTATACTCCTCTAAAAGAACTTCACCTCTTTTGAGAGTTATCACATATTGACTTTTTCTTTATTTTATGTTATAAATCTTTTATTATTTTGAAGGTTTCATAAAAACAATTTTTAGACCATTGCCATTCTAATATTGTGAATTATAAATTGGTTTTAGACTGCTAAATATTGTTATGGGTTACAGGTCAATAATAATAATTAAGAACAAAGATAAATTGAAGTTAATTTATTACAAAAAAAAGTACACTTAACAATTACAGTTAAAAATCTAACCTACTGCTCTTACTAACTAGTAAATGAATACATAGAAAATAGAAATTACTTACAGCTAATAAACAAATATATACAAATTGATTAAGTGTGCTTATTTACAAAGAGGCCTCAGAACTCTTGCTAATTACTGTCACTTAACATTTCACTGTCATGGGCTGGACGGGGAAGAGGGTGGTAAAGAGAGATTCTACCTTTCTAAACATTTCTGCAGCATTCCAATATTGCCAATTTTAAATTATTTTATCATTAAAAAATAAAATTTTTTTTTAATAGAAGAAATGTGAATATTGTAACACTCCTTGTGGCAAAATTATCAAGCATACACATTTGAGATGATCATAACACAATGTGGTCTAGTCCAAAATAATTGTATGTCATCCAAGAATTGTATAAATTAAGCAGTATCCTAGTCTCATTGAATGGTGAGGATTGGATCCAAATCTTTCGGCAATTTAATTGGCTAAAACAGGGCTAATGCCTTAAAGATTTAAATGTGTATAACTGAAATGAGTCCACGTGTTTTTCACTTATCTCCTGTGAAATAGGTGCCGTGGTACCGAAGTTAAACCATTTTTCAACTATTTCAATTAATTAGGCTATTCACAAGCTATACATTCAATAATCCTAATAGGGATTTTATTTCTACTCTGAGTCTAATGAACCATATTTGATATAATCTTTGAAATATACTATAAATTCATAGTCATTTCCTATTCCTTAGGCCAGTTCTGAAGGACCTATCTCGGATACTAATTCTTTTGAATCGTCCGGAAGGTAGTTTGAGCCACCCCCCTCCAGATTGGGAGACTTTACTTGCTTGGGCTAGAAGGATACTTGTTCGGTATAAAAAGCACCATTCAAACCAGGTCAGTGGAATACTTTTAATATTGAATTTTTTGCCTATATTTCTAAAAATTTATATCACTGTATGGAAATTAATATGTAATTTAGTCTAAGTAAAAGTATACTGTAAGGTGTCTATTCATTAACTTTTTTTATTTCCCATCTTAGAGCATTTGTGTTTTACCTCAAACAGATAGATATATTTAAACTCTCAAATTGAGAATAAATCTAGTGGCTATATTTCTTAGATATTGTGATGATTAAAAACTTTATCTTACATTTTTTTTTAAAAAGAAGAACTATGATACTGAACTGCTCTTGAGAGTATGGGTCATTTCAGAAACCTTTAGTTGAAAGTGTAAACAAAACACTCAGTAATTTTGTGATAAAACAGCCTTGGGGCTCTGGTAGATGAGATGTTGAGGTGAACTTAAAGGTTCTCTGTAAAATTCTCAGATAAGGAAAACTAAAATAATTAACTTCCGACAATGATAGGCCCTGGGATGAAACATTACTTGAGATATTTTGAAAAATAAGATTATTTAAAATTTTGATCAAAGAAGACAATACTTCCTACAATAGTTCCTGGGTTTCAACTGTATGACAGCTCTTGCCAGAAGACCTTAAAAATGGGTGGAATGCTTTCAGTTTCTAAGGTCTTTTCTTTATTTCTTTTTTTTTTAAATTATTAAATCTTTATTTATTATATTCTGTTATTAAAATCTTGTAATTTGATGGCATAGAGAAATTACAATAGAAAAAAAATTAATTGAAAATAACAATGAAANAAATTATATTAAAAAAAAAAAGAATAAATAAGTAATCATCTCTGTGCAGAGAGAAGGGGCCCATCGATCCCACTCCTAATAATTTTAGGCATTAGGCCCAGAATGTTGCGAGGTCATCTCCATTTCAGTCATGGGAGAGGATTGTAAAGATTGGAGTCCGATGACAGGGATTGGGCAGGTGTATTAGGATCTTACTACAGAAGATCTTGAAGCAGGTGGAGTAAGATCTTGGACGAAAGTAATATTAGTCGTGATGAACGAGTTGTACACATAATATGGAGCGTTAGCAATTCTTTTGAGCATTTTGGACTGAAAGGATTGCATTCATTGGATATTAGAATGCTTAGCGGCACCCCACAGTTCTGCACTGTAGGTCCAGATTGGTAGTATTATAGTATTGTAGATGGTCACTTTGTTATCTATTGTGAGCTGTGAGTGCTTATATATAAGGCTGTATAAGACTCCGTGGCATCTGTTGAGTTCTTGTCGCTTGAGTTTAATATGTTCACTCCAGTTAAGTCGTGAGTCAAAGTGGAACCCAAGATAACAGACTGAATTGGAAAGAAATATAGGGATGTTATTGTATGTAACATTATTAGGAAAATCTTTTCATAGCTTGAAATTTACCTGTATGCATTTAGACTCATTTAATTTTAATTCCCTATTTGCTGCACCACTGCTGAATAGCATCAAGGGGGTCTTGTAAAATGTTGGAAACGGTTTTGGAATCAGGATGAGAGGAGAGGACAGCTTTAACATCTACAAATAGAGCTAAGAGGGTATTTTTGGTTGCTTATTATTATATATTTTGATTGTCCCCCCTATTATATGAATTTATAAATGGTTAATGATTGAAGACTTCCTACTCTGCAGTCTTCAGCATATAAAAATTCCTACATTAATCTTAATAGAGGATTGATTTTTTCATGTAAAGTTTGCACATTTTCATAGCCATTCAGGGGTTTTCTTTTCTCACAATGTCCACAATCATATTTTGCATGAAATTTACTATCTAGTAATTGACTAGTTCGACAGCAGCCATTGTAGAGAGAGGACGTGTTTTGTTAGCTCCCTGCAATTGTTTCTTTTGAAGTGATTAAAAGTGTTCAGTTGTTACCAAACTGGTCACAGTTAAAGATGTAGCCAGCCTGAAGACGTTGACGAAGTTTCGAGGAATTTACCGAGGAACAAACCCACAGCAAGTGAGTGAAATACTCAATTCTTTTTAGCAGCGAGGAGCATACAGGCAGACGGCTGTTATCGGCCGGCTCACACTATCGGCTATGCAGATAAACTAATCTCTGCTTGGTCCCCCAGCTTAGCGATAAAGAGCAGTAAATATTTATATTTACTGTTGTTTTTTTTAATTATTATTTACGTAATGAGTGATGCTTACCATCACAAAAAATAGCAATGAAAGGAAAGCGCCTTCATTCAGCGGGAGGCTCTCAAATGTCGACCCCTAAAAATAAAATAAAGCATGATAAAAATAGAGCCACGAAGACACCTTCATCTTCCAGCCTAAATGATAATACCTCCACCACAAGTAGAACTGAATCGCCGGTTAATAACCCACATCAACCAACAGTCTCACCCTCCGATACCGGGTCACACGACCCCGCTCTGACCACTATTTCAATGCTCATAGAGACGTCACTATTTTTCACAGAGAACCCATTCAATGTGCTCTATAATGAAGAGACCTCACGAGTATCAAAGCCCTCTCCAATATTAGTTAAAAACATTTCAAATTTTGGCCTGATGTGCAGACAGCTGGATGAGAAAGTAGGCCGTGGAAAATACATATGTATGAGCCGAAAGACAGACACAAAAATCAATCCCGACTCATCAGACTCTTACAGAGAGATAGTACGCTACCTGAAATCAGTAGACGCCCATGTACTAGCGTGTAGTTATTAGGAACTTCCATCACACTACACCAATCGATGACATCAAAGAAGAGCTCACTGACTTAGGGTTCGTGGTGAAAAACATTCCCAATGTTTTAAGCCCTAGAAGAGGAACAGATAAGTCACCCCTACCACTGTTTTTCATAGATCTTGAAAAATGCCCAATGTTCAAGAGATATATTCAATTTCAGCACTGAGCTGAACAATCATTAAAGTTGAGAGACCCTACGTAAAAAAAAGAGGTACTCCAGTGCCATAATTGCCAAAAATTTAGGCATACCAAAGCCGGTTGCAACTATAACCTGCGGTGCGTAAAATGTGGCGGTCCGCATCACACCAGCAAATGCCAAAAGAGATGGTAGGAACCTGCTACTTGCGCCCACTGCTCCAAAAACCATCCCGCTAGCTACAGGGGCTGTGATGTATACAAGCAGATCAATTAAAATGTATACAATCAACAAGTATCATCGCAGCAACCTGCAACCAGAAACTTGCGCCCACCATCAAGAATTGTCCAGCCAGGTGTCTCTTATCGATCTGTCATCCAAGAACAGAAGCCAACAGAGAAACCCACCCAGGCGGGCCCACAACCCAGGGCCAGATCTCTATCTTGAACTAGACGCCAGCCTTACCAGCAACAGCAACCTCAGCCACAGACCTCGTCTCAGTTTCCACCTCAGCCTCAACCACGTATATCATGGCCAACCATCTCACACATCCCTCCTCCCGCCGCCAATTCAGAACTACAATATGTGAGCAATATTTTACCAAAACTGCATCCCCCACCCAGGAGGGAGCAACCCACTATTCCCCACGTCCCGACTCCGCCCTTATCAAATGATCTGTATACCTTATTTCACTGCTTCTTCTCACACCTTAACTCCCTCATTTCTCCACTCATATTCCTACTGACCAACCTTGTCACCCAAATGACCCTACCAACTCCCTCACCATGATTCCCCAATCCAAGAATTCCTTTAATATCCTCCTATGGAAACTAACGTCATTCGGACGCACACTGACAAACTCAAACTAGTACTTGATATCAAAAACATAGACGTGGTATTACTGACAGAAACACGACTAACTAAAGGAAATAACCTAAAAATTGCTGGCTACCACAGTTATAGGACAGACCATCCTGGCGGACGAACTCATAGTGGAGCTGCACTTCTTATCAAGAAATCCTACACCCATCATATCCTACCCTCTTCTTCCACAGAGTCCCTTCAATCAAAATCTATTTCCACACCCTCTCAACCTATCACACTTTCAGCAGTGTATTGTCCTTCAAATGAGCCAATCACTACACCAGAGTTTTCCCCTTTCCTCAAAGACCTTGGAGACTATAATGCAAAACACTTGCAATGGGGATCGAGAACAACCAACTCCCGTGGCCTTGCTTTGCTTAATGTGATATCATTCCAAAACCTCAGCACAATTAGTTCTTCCTCTCCAACTTATTGGCCCTCTGACGTTAACCACTTTCCTGACATCCTAGACTTCTTCATTTCCAAAAACCTTACTCCTCTTCATTATTCCGCTTCTAACTTAAACGAGCTCTCGTTCTTATTCAAAAACAATTACCTCCCTCCCTCATTAATGGCCCAGTTGACTGGGCCTTTTTTAGAACTCTCATAGAAGAGTCACTTGACCTCGGAATCTCACTGAGAAAGTCCGATGATCTAGATGACACTGTACATTCGTTTAGCTCAAATGTACAGCAATGCACGTATATGGCTAATCTCAAACCAAAATTTACCAAATACTCTTCTGAGTCCCAAAAACCACTCCCAGATTTGCTTAAAAAGCTCATCATAGCAAAACGCCGCTCAAGAGCATTGTTCCAAAAATATAGACACCCTTCAGACCGCAAAGACTTCAATCATCTTTCTAGGCTCGTAAAACAAAAATTAGGTGTTTTACGGAATGAGGCATTTAATGCCTATCTGTCTACCCTCTCAACAGGAGGCAAATCCCTTTGGATTGCTACTCGCAGAATCCTTAAGAGCCATGAAGCTTCCACTCCCTTGCGTCGAGGAGATGGTTCCTGGGCCTCTTCTGACAAAGATAAGGCTGAAATGTTTGCCCTGCACCTCAAGCAAACATTTACTCTTCATTCAGATCCCTTAGACCTGTCCAATGCCGCGGAACTGAGGAGTTCCTGGACATGCCATTACCTATGTCCTTGCCACTCAAGGCAGTAACACCTTCCGAGGTCAATTATATAATCTCTCATCTGCCTAAGCGCAAATCACCCGGATATGATTTAATCACCGGCCAAATTCTCCGTAATCTTCCCAAGAAGGCAATTGTATTCTTGACCTACATTTATAATTGCATATTCAGAACTACCCACTTCCCTCTCCTCTGGAAATATTCTGATATAATACTATTTCCCAAACCTGGAAAATCACCACTTAACCCCTCATCCTATCGTCCTATAAGTTTCCTTCCTACACTTTCAAAGGTTTTTGAAAAAGTACTCTTAAAACGAATGATGCTTTCTATTGAACCCTTCAATATTCTCCCAAATCATTAGTTCGGCTTCAGAAGTAAGCATTCTACTGTCCAGCAAGTGTTTCGCGTCGTAGACTACATTTCCTCTTTCCTTGAGCGAAAGAGTACTGCCCAGGAGCTTTTTTGGATGTTTCCCAAGCATTTGATAGTCTGGCACAATGGTCTTCTGTTTTAACTGAAATCCATACTTCCTAGTAACACTTACCTTATCCTTAAGTCTTACTTATCCAACCGTTTCTTTAGGGTTCAGCAAGGATTAGATTACTCCGATATCTACCAAGTGGAAGTGGGAATTCCTCAAGTTAGTGTGCTTGGACCTATCCTATTTATCCTGTACACTGCTGACAACCCTATCCATCCAAGTACCCTCTTAGCTCTATTTGCGGACAACAAAACTATTCTATCCTCCCATCTCGATCATAAAACTGCTTTTAAAAACCTACAAGATACCTCGATAAAATCAAGCAATGGTGTAGCAAATGGAGAATAAAAATCAATGAAGAAAAATGCGTTCAAGTTAATTTCCAACTGCGAAAGAAAGACTTCCCTGAAATCGTGAAATTTAACAATGTTCCTTTGCCACATTCAAATTCTGTTCGTTACCTTGGGTTCCATCTTGACTCACGACTTACATGGGTAGAACATATTAAAATTAAAAGACAAGAACTCAATCGGCGATATGGACTTCTATACAGACACATGAATAAGAAGTCCAATCTTACGATAGAGAACAAACTGACACTCTACAAAACCTTATTACGACTAATCTGGACTTACAGAGTAGAAATCTGGGGTGCCGCCAAGTCTTCCAACATCCAAAGAATCCAGTCCTTTCAATCCAAAACCCTGAGAAAATTGCAAATGCTCCCTATTATGTATCCAATTCATCCCTTCACCATGATCTTAACATCCCTTTTGTATAAGACTTCATTTCTTCCCGCTTCACCCTTTTCCACAGTAAACTGCCATACCATCCTAATCCACTAGCACAGACCATGTGTTCTAACTCCATCCCCTACAACCCTCCCCGTCAACTCAAACGAAGATGGCCCCGTGACCTCCTGGGGACATAATCTGTAAATAATTCATTGGTCATTGGTCACCTTCTCTCCTCATGTTATTGACATTGAAAATAATTTTTTTAAAATTTATTGTGGTGATCAAATTACAAAATGTTTTAATTTAACAGAATGTAATAAATAAATTAAAGTTTATAAAAAAAAAGTAATTGACTATAAGTGCTCTCAGATAATCTGCAAGTTGTTTTATTATGTGGCTTTTCCCTGAACTTTTTACCATTGAAATCTTGTTTAAATTTTTCTTCAAATTGCTCATTTTATCAAATCAGAAGTTTAGATTATCATTGTCATTTTAAGTTTCAAGTAACAGATTTAATATGCTGATTATTTTTACTTAGTTGTGAAATTATCTTTAGACCTTTGTACTTTAAGGATGTTTATGCATTACAATTTGTTTTACAATAAATAATCTGCACCTTGTAACCAGATAATTTTTAACAATAGGTTATTTCCTCGATTTATCATAATAATTTTATTATATTTTAAAGTTAATCAAAATTCAGACCTTTCTTTAGAAACATACATTTTTCTAACAAGGGCATATATATCACTTAACATGATGACAATATCACGTAACATTGATTTTATTGCTGAATTTAGGTACACAAAAATTAATAAATATTAATATTTCATATTAATGGAGTGTCATATATTATTGATTACAAATTTGTTTTTTAATTAGTTATTTTTAAAATTTGTATTAAGTTATTAATAAAAAGTATTACTGAGATTTCCAAATTTTACAAGACTACTCTTGAAAAATATTAGCCTTGCACACACTTTATCCCACTTATGAATTCATCTGAGTCTACATGGTGTCTTTGGAAGAATTTTATAAGTTTTATTGCTTGAAACTTAAAGGCCCATTTAACTTGCCCATTCTTTGTATGTTTCTTTGTATTTTAAAGAGGAATAATTATATATCATGTTTAAAGGTATCTTGAGTAACCTTGGTCAAATTATGAGATGTAAATAGCAAAATAATTAATAAAAACTAAGCTAAGTTTAGAAGCCATTTAAGAGAGGATATTCTTTGAGATGACACTAAATTTATCCTCTTCAAAGTATTTTAAAACATCTTAAGGATCTGAAAGCATATTTCATTAAGCTAGAAGCCAAAATACTTCTTTCTTTCCTGCAGCTTTGAAAAATGTAGCTCATAAGTAAGATCCAGGTGAACAACTGTAAAAAAAAATTTAAATTTGAAGAAATGGAGTCAATTTTACTTCTTAATAAATTCAATTGTAGGATATTTATATTATTATTGTGTAATTTTTTAATTAACCTAGTGAAGGATAATTTTGTTTCAGGTGAATGAACTTGAAAGTTTCTTCCAGGGTGAGCCCAGCCAGTTTGGTTTGTCAACTTTTGATTCAAACTACAATAAAAGGAAAAGAGTGAGCTCTGAGTATATTGAGTGGGAAGGCACAACTCAGTTAGATGACTTTTTCTCTCTTGGCTTTCGGCCTCAGGATGAGATCACTACTGAACTTTAATTGTTTTCTTCTTAAGGTTACCCAACACCGACAATTATTTATTTTAGTTATTAATTATAAAATTATTTAAAAACCTGTTTTCGTTATAGTCTACATAAGCTTTAGTGCTTCTTTGATGTTAACATTATTTCTTGAAATTTCTACATATTCCACATTCCACCTTTGTTCAGAATATTTTATCCCAGTGATACTCCAGATCTTGATTTAGACTTGTATATCTTGTTAATTTTAAATGTTGAAATGATTGTTAAGCTTATTACTGGTTAGATTTATTACTTGCATGTGTCTATGTGAGACTTGAAAATAATTTTAATGGTTTTAAGCTAAAGACCAAATTTTTGTATGAGTACAAATTATGTGTGTTATACCTTATATATTTATATATATTTTTAATGTTGTTTTTCTTTTCTCTAAATGTTTTACGCTTATTGAAGTTATTACCTATTTAAGACATTAGGTAAAACCATATACTAATTTATTTTTAAGCTAATCCTTGGTACTCAGTGTGTTATAATGATTAAAAATTGCTTTGAAAGTTGAAATATTCTGAAGGTTACATAATTATATTCATTAATATTATTTTAAGCCTCTTGAGTTAATGAGGGAACTAATTAATTGTTTATTGAAGTTAAAATATGAGGGGGGGCTGATAAGCCTTTATCACTTATTCTAAGGCCTTACCCAAGTTTCCATTGTCTTCGTGGCAGTTGTCCCCAATCATCCAGTATCATGGAATATACAGTCTCCATGGTTATCAGAACTTTCGCTTGAGTTGGATCTCTAGAGCACTCCTCTTGCTTGTACATTCATCCTCCTAAAGTGGCTCTATATTAAATTCAACCCAGTCCTTTATAATGGTAATTGGGCAGGTATTCTGCAGTGTGCAGACATATTATAAATTTGTCCATGTTCCAAATGTTCCAAAAAAAAAAAAAATTATATAATCCAAATAATCATTGCTTGACTCTCATTGTCAGTTCTCTATATTCCTTCACCATGTTCATTTCGAATTTCACAGAAAAATAAAAAGCAATTAATGCCGTGTTATAATTTTTCATAAAATAATAAACATGATTTAATGCCAATCAGAATTAAATACATTATATTTTAATACAAATTCAGGATTCATCAACACCCCTTTATAAATGTGTAAAGATGGACAGCAATTGTCTCCTACTAACCACTTACAAATATCACATACTTCACCTGTATATTTCATCACTTGTATACAATTTGTTCTTAAAAATAGTCAAAGTTAATTATTTTGGTGTAGTTTTAATTCATTGTTATACAGTGAATAACATTTACTTTTTCCTTGCATCTTACACAATTTTTTGCTAACAGGAATTTTTGTTTCTTTATTCTATTTTGATTCATGAGTTTATTTTGTTCATTTCATCTAGAATTAAGATTGTGATTATTCTAATGAATTTCATGTTTTATGTTTATTTTATTTTATTTTTATTTTTATTTCTATAATAAAAACACAGTCTAAGTAAAAAAAAAAAAAAAAAAAATCTAATTATTATATTAAAAGCAGAATAGTCTGAAACATGTGATTTTTCTGATTGGGTAAAACTTAACTAATCATTCATATTTTAAGTGATTAATTTATTAATAATTATGTTCTTTTTTACTTATATTAATTTTTCCTTGACCAATTGCATAAAGAATATCAGCAACTATGTGGCTAAAGGATTGCAAAATTAATGTACCCACATTTACTCAACTCTTTATTTTCTCATTCTATCCTTTAGCTACTTTCCTTTGTGTTATAGCTTGGCCCTTGTCATGGGTATTCATCTTGCCAAGTCCTATTAAGAACTTTTGTGTTAATATATTCTATATATTACTAAGTTTCTTGAATTAGATTTAAGCTATTTGTTGAACTCCCTAATGGAGCTTTTCTATAATAATAATCATAATAATTTTGTTATCAAGTTATTTTTTGTAAATCTATGAAAGGTAATGTAGCATGTTATTTAAAATTATGTGCTAGTTTTGAATATTGTTGCACTTTTCTTATGTAATATTTGTTTGTTTTAAACACATATTTCTTAAAGTCTGTTTATGATGGCTTAGGAGTTATAAAGGTTACATTAGTGTTGGGCTCCTAACTGTGATTAAGTGTTGTATTTTTAAACCTTCTGTCTTTTTTGCATGTTTTCGGGCCTGGTAATTATCTACATTTTAGTCTTTCTTATATATATATATACAATTTTTATCTTTTCTTTCATAAATTCTTGTTAAACCCATTTCTTAGTGAAAATGAAAATAATATTTTGTTTATTTAATTCCCTAATATATTTTTTTATTCATGTTTTATCACTGCCAAATATGTCTTTCCATTTAAGTTGGTAATGAAAATGTGTTAATTACCAACACAAATATTATTTCAATTACAATTTCTTTTTACGATTTCACAAATGAGAGTATTTGTTTTATTGTCTAGGTTGAAACACTTTATAGAATTGTTTTGTATTAAGGATATGTCATCATAAATTGTATACCCACAGAAACTTCAGCATTTTCTTTTATCATCCCTGTATAGTCAATAAATATTAACTACATCTACACTCTATATTAATGTAATTTATTTAAAAAATAGTTTTAATCTATCAAATTAATCTATTCAATTATTTCATGATTAAGAAATATAATTGGTATTCCCCTATACGTGATGGAGTAAAAAAAAAAAAAAAAAAAAAAAAAAAAACATTGAACATCTTATTCAGCATAAATAGGTTCAGGTTCACAGCAACAAAATAATTAGTTTAAATATAATACTTTAGTAGCCATTTACAAAAATAAGCATCAAGTATTAGGTAATACCTTTTAGGTCATAAACAACTTATTAATAATTGAAATATGGTGTAACTAATAACCTGTTAAATTCATTACCATGAAGGAAAAAAGTTCAAAGTTATTATGAAGTATACTTGGAAACCATTTGACTTTAATTTTTAAAATTAAAATAAGCGTGTAAAAATATAGAAAAATAAAAATTGTATTTTTATATGAATGATAGAAAAATTAAGCTTATCAAATTCTTGACCTTATCAGCTAAGATAAAAAATGAAAAACTTTCAAAATAATAATTATAAGACAATAATTAGACTTTTGTTTCTTCACAATTCACCTTCCATTTTGAAAATACATGAGTAATAAAGATTTAAATAAAAAATTAAAACTTTGCCTATAAAGAAAAAATGAATTGATTTAAACCCGCATTTACTGACTATTAATTAGATGAGCTAATGTGGATCCCCCCTCTTCCCCCCATGTGAGAAACTTCCCTTTAGTATTCTCAGTAGGTGATGTGCGATCACTACCTTTGGAAATTGACTGATTACTGTCACTTAATAACATTATTTGTCATACCATAGCTATGGTCTTTTATAATAATTAATAATATTATAATATATACTTTCAT
>KZ807552.1:75234-96622 GCA_000696205.2 Oncopeltus fasciatus
TTTTTTTATTATTATTATATTACCTGAGAAATTCATCATTGGATCCAAATCCTTGATTTGAAATTATTTTGTCTCAAGAACTGCAAATTAAAATTTTTGAAACAAATTGTATATATTAGTAATAATGCAAAAATAATTGAAAAGTTAGGTTCTGCCAATGAAATTAAAACTCTTACATGTAAAGGCACCCGTTTTCAGTGGCTCCATTCCTAGTCCCATAGACACGAGTTAAAAAAATTACTATATTATTGGATACTGCTAAAATAACAAAATAACCAGGAAATCCACAGGTAGACTACAGTCAAGAAAAGCTGCACAGTATTTTTTGAAAAACATTTTAGTTGCAAACCTGTTTTCAAAACTGGTAGCCTCTTTTATATTGAAATCAGCTTAACAATTTACCTTGTATAAACCTCTTTCCAAACTTTTTTGAGCGACAATAATCATTCTAATACTCGATCAAAAGCAGTTCAAACCCCTAACATCTTATTGTATTATAAATTTATAATTTACAAAATTTGTATTAATTAAATAAACATTTCTCTGAGGATTCTGGGCACTGGCAGTTCTAAGCTAATAATAAACCTAATTTACCATACAGAAAAGCAAACTTATGTTCATGTACCTGATAAAATGTACCTAGGAACTGCATAAGATAAGTAAATTTCCCTTGTTTCCTTAAAGATAGATATAAATACGAGTAAATGAGGAAATTTCCTCACTAAATTTAATTTAAAAGCCAGAGAGAACAATGAGCATGATATAGATAGTTTATGGCCTTTTTATTATAGAGTTAAGGTATGACCCCTATCATTTGCTTTAGACTGCCCAGGAGGTAGAGTGGGAGAAGTGCTCACCCCATAGAAGGTGCATTTAAATAAAAATGTTATAGGACATAAACTTCATAAATTATATTTTATGTCAATTGCGATATTATAAGCTTTTCTAAATAAAATAATAATTATGATTTGGTGATAAATTAAATATAATCAACTAACTATATATATAACTAATATACTATAATAGAACTAAATATAAATCTAACATCCTTTATAATTAGTATTCAAGTAAATTTTTATGAAATCATAAAAATTTATGATTCTTTCTTTATGATAATTTTATTTTTTTATCATGTAATTGCAATTTTATCCTCTTTAAATTAAATTGTCCTTGGGTCTTCTTTTTATTTTTTTAAATACAAATTACCTGTTAGAATTTTTTTATCCTTTAATGTTTAAGGAGGGTTTAAATTTTGAGCCAAGCCTGAATAAAAAAGAAAATTTCACAATAATTTGACAATTTTTCTTCCTTTGCTTAAAAAAACTGAAGGATTTTATTGACTTTTTAAGTGTGAATTATATAAAAATTTTATTCTACTCATTCTCCAATTTATTGCAGTAAGTTACTTTAAAATAAAAGAGCAGGATAGCTATTTTTTATAGAGTATTATAACTCTATTCACTAGAGATGAAGTTTCTTATTAAGTTTATCTTCTATAATTCTCATTCAGATTTAGTTTGCTTTTCAATTTTATTTATTTATTTTTAAATTGCTGAAGTCTTTAATGAAACCAAATTTAATTTTGCATTTGTAAAATGCATTCATTATAAAGCATTTTCATGTTTTCTGATTTTCAGTGATGATTGTCAAAATTTCTTACCAATTTAGTGAAATTGAGTTTAATGTAGCCCATAAACTATCTCTATCATGCCTATTGTTTTTAAGCCAATGTTTTATTTTTCATCTCCTTTGTTTGCTTAAAATTTTTTTTATACATTTTAAAAACAAAACAGTATTCAAAGAGTTGTAAATCAGATCATGAAGAAGGCTAATAATTTTTAACAATAAAGATAAAGGCTTTAATTTTATTGTTAAAATTAAATATTTCTGTTATTTTTTAAAATTAAAAATGGGAATGAACTTAATCTAATTCCATGCTGGAACTTATTAATTTATTTTATTATTTTGTCCAGATGGATTGCATATTGTCACAATACAATACAAGATCATCCTTACCTTTTCTAAACTCTTAGCTTTCATGTCCTGCTCAGTTGACTACTTTCTTAATATAACTGTAACTTCTTGTTTTGCCTATAAGCCTCCTTTATTTGGGGTCCATAAACTCAAATTGTTCAATTTTGCTACTTAAAACAAGAATATTTGTTTAATAATAACTTTAATATTTGTTAAAGTATTTACATTAGTAATGTTGTTAATGAATAAATTTTACCCTCAGCTTAAGCACTTGAAGATCTTTCTTGATTCTAGAAAGCAGGCAGCTGAATTGGCTTAATTGTACTGGTAATTCTTTGATTGCTCTCTCATTAAGTTGATCATTAAATACAGGATACCTTAGATCCGAGGAATTGAAAAAGAAGGTTTTTTTCCTAAATGTATTTGTTCAGTCATAGTAGTTAATCCCACTTACTTCACTTTATTTATACTCTTGCATGCCTTCTTTCTTGCTGCCTACTGCTGTTTCCTATTTGCATAGGCCAGGAATTTATGGGGTCTTTTAACATGCTCTCTATATTTATTTTGTGATCTTATTATTTTATCCTAGGCAAGCTGGAATAGCATGGGTGAGAATCCAGATTTCTTTTCATGATCCTGATTCCAGATTAAATGCTTCAGTAATATCCCTCTGTATCTAGACCTAACATTTACACACTCTTACTAGTCTCACCAACTTCCCCGGAAAAAACCAGTTGTCATAAATTTCCAAAGACAGATGTTCTAATAAGATATAGGCTGCTCTGAAGTCTATAAATAGGACACTTTTATTGCATTGATTCATTCTGTAGAACATAATACATATCAGGGATTTTATACACGACTGTGAGGAAAGCTATGCCTATCCACACAATACATCCTTAGAAAGCTTATGAACTTTAAGTATATTTACTTAATTATTATTGCTTTGTTTACTTCATTGTAGAGAATTCCAAGCGATTTTTAAATTGTCATTGATTTCAACCATTTTCTCTGAGTTAATTGAAGTATTGATTAAAGTCAAATCAAAGGTCCTCAAACAATTTATTTATTGATCTATTACGAGTTCCTTTTCTATTTTCTGTTAAAAGAATATTCAAATTATGACCTCAGAATTAACTTGAAAAACAATAATTCAAGGTAATTATGAGGTCATAATTTGTATTATATATACTTATATTTATGTATTAATATTATTGTTGCTTTTATAAATTATGAGAGTAAAATTTCGAGTAAGATTCTAGCCCACCATTATTATGATAATACACTATGGTGTATAGGCACAAACTTTTAATTAAGAGTAAGAGAGGTTTTCTACTTATTTTTCTAGAAGGCTATATTTCCTTTCAATATTAGAATTACAATAATTTTAAGCTTTAACATATCTATAGAGTTATATATTTTTATAATATTTCTCATTGCATCCTAATGCATTGTATATAACCACTGTTTAATTTTGTTGTAACTATTTATTGTAAATATGTGTTCATTTTATTATATTTGCATTTATATATTCACTAAAATAAATAGTTTCCAGTTATTTCCATCAGGTTATTATTTTTGTTATTGTAAAAAACCTTTTCCAGTTATCAAAAATGTATAAAGAAGTAGGAAATTATCTCTTACCTACACGTAATCATTAATAGCCATAGCCTCCAAAAGAATACAAATTATAATGGGGAAAAATCAAATTTTAATAATTATGCTAGTAAAGAAAGTAGTTTTGTTTTCTAAAAGAATTTACACAAGGCTGCATGGTCAAACTAACAGTCATTTTATCCTGATCAATACACTACTCATAAACAAAAAATTGAATAAGGTGTCGTCTAATGTAGAAATAAGAGACATAAATGTGATAGGCTAGCTATGAACAATCCTTAAAACTAATGCTACCTATACCATCTTACCTAGAACTAATACCAGAGCTCTTGATGATTGCCTTAAAAATAGACTGAATATGAAACTGATAAACTAAACTTAATGAGCATATACATTAATAGTATTCTTTGTCTTTGGAAGAAGACTGTTGTATAAAATTTATATTCATTTATAGCAACAAATTGCAGCCCAACTAAGCTTTTGATAGGGAATATTGCTCTTATCTCAAGCATTCATTAATAGTCTCGTGGAGAATTTTTAGAAAGTTTATTGAACACTTTAAATGCAATTTTCTTACATGAAGATGTTGTATTGCATTTAAAAAAAAATGATTGTTAAGGAAGGAATTTATGAATCAACAATGATAGGCGAGTGCTCCCCCCTGACCAGTTTTGAGCAAACTTAAGTGGTCATGCCTGTTACACTCATTGTTCTCTCCAGCTTGAAAGGTTTCATTTTAAAATTAAATTTACTCTTATTTATTTTCATATTTAATAAAATATAGGAAATCTGCTTAGATTATACATCTCTTGAATGAAGAACATTTTTAAATTTGAAGCTCCTAACATGTCAATTTTTAGTATGTTAAGTAAATCTTATAAGGTTAACTATTCAATTGAGATTAGTTGGACCATCAATGATAAACTATAGGTTATGGCCCCTATAGATGATAAAATTGAGCTGAAGCCAATTTTAAAAAAAACATTGCAGACGTAAGTATCTACAAGAAATGCTAAGGGAGCCAGAAAAAATCTTACTACCTTAGGCGGGAATCAGATAGAACGGGAGTCTAATAAATAACTGACAATGTTGGCTCCTTTGAGCATAAGACTTGGGGCTTTTGACTTGGAGTAAAGTGCAGGGAGTTGTAAAGATTATCTAATTTGCCTCGGTGGTGTAGAAGTCTAGCACACCTACCCGGAAAGTAGTTGATATGAGTTTGATTCCCGACGGGTAGTAATTTTATTTTATTCGTTATTTATTTATTTTTTTCTGGCTCTCTTTGCATTTCTTGTAGAAAATTTAACGTGGGATTACATACCACAATTAATTTCAATATTTAAAACAAGTATATTATGTTTCTAATTTGGAACACACTATATTTTAATAATTCCTAAATCAAGCTTACACTTACAAATGTAAAAAAAGTATAGAAATTATTAACAGAAATTGAAGCTGAGTATTCACTATTTTTGTTATAAAGTCCTCAGAATCCAAAAATACACTTTAGTAAATTAGTCCATGTGTGACTGTTGAAATGTGCATATGGAGCATTGTTTTTCTCCCTACATCTCTGCATCATGGATGAAAACATTATCTCCAAGTAGTTGCCCTATTCTAAACAAACATGACACTGACCAGGCTTTTATTAAAAACTATATTCATTATTTTATTAACAAAAGTAAATTTTTCAAATATTCTAACAGTATAAACAAATATATATTCACATATAATTTTCTTATTTTTATTAGAAATACTTTTTTTAGTATGTGAAGAATATACAATAAAATAAATAAGTAAAAGTAACAATGAAAGTTCAAAATAAAAATATATGTAAAATGGAACAAAAAAAATAAAAATAATAATAGGTTTAAAACACTGGGGAACAATTTGAAACTCAATTTCTGTTGTGTTAAATTTTTTAGCTGTTTTATATAGAATTAGGCATGCTGGTTTCAAAACTGTTTTTAGTTTTCTTCTATCACGCCACGTTTGGTTTCTATGAGGGTGGAGCACATGCTGGTCTAGACCTGCCTGTTTAGTTAAGTCTGTTATACTGTGGTGAAACGTTGTGTGTTGGTAAGCAGTATTTAGTATTTTGTTACGGAAGTGTACAGAACTACATACTGTGTTTGAACTGAAACGTTTCATTATGGCTACCTCTGCTCCTACATGTCGAAAGTGTGAAAATAGCCCCAATTCGTTTTGTTATATATGTGGCAGTTTTACCATTCCAACACCAAAACAAGTTGTCAGACAAGCATATTTTGCCTATTTTAAAGTGAAACTTGGTGATCAAAATGAAGCATTGGCACCTCATAAAGTGTGTAAACAGTCTGTTGAGGGTTTACGGTTGTGGACCAAGGGAATGCGTGCTAAGCTTCCATTTGGTGTACCTATGATTTAGCACGAGCCCAAAAATCATTCAAATGATTGATACTTTTGTATAGTGAAAACATTGGAGTATAACAAGAAAACAAATGTAAAATAGAGTATCCTAGTTTACCGTCAGCTATACGCCCAGTACCGTATTCAGCCATTTCTTGTTGCAGTGAGTGATGAGCAGAGTGAGCGTTTCCATCAAGATTTGAGGGTCATGGAAGCAAGGTATCAAGGAAGATGGGACATACATATGATGGCTGACTATTGTTGGAGCATCAAGGGCGATTGTACACAAACTTAACATCCCAGAAAAAGCTACAAACGCAAAAGGTTATCTTAATTTTTAATTACTGTTCATTTATTAAACAATTTTATATGTATGAACTCGATTTAACTTACATTAAATGTTTTGTAAACTATATTTGGTACGTTTTTACTTTATGTTCTTTTAAATGCATGATTTCTGAAGATATCCTATAGTTTTAAAAGTTTATGTGATAGAAAAAATCTGAGGTTATTCTCAGATTCAGGCGCCAAGAATCAGTGAACAGTGTCAGATCTAACTCAATAAATGTATTTCCCAGTGTAATATGAGATGAAGTTGAATACAAGATAAGTAAATTTACTTATTATATTATCATTTATGATTTTAAAAACTATATTTATATTAAAATATGGAAAGAAAACGACTAGCTACCTACATAAAGTGAAATACCATAAGGCCAACCTATACTTATAAAATTAATATAAAGAGTATTAGTAGTAATTAACTATCACATAAATTAGGATCTAACTTTTAAATGTCTGAACAACATCAAAATTAAGATAAAGTATTTTTTAAATTATTTGAATAGGTATGAATGCTTTTCAGTAACATTAGTAAGTCTTACAAATAGTTTTATTTATATCTTTTAAACCCAATTTTGTTTTCACAAAATCTTTTATCTTAAAAATATAAGTCAAATGTGATTTCTAGACAAAGCTTATGTTTTGAGGTCCGCTATAGATAATTTTTTATTGTGTGTAGTCTCAGGACTTACTTATCTTATGAGTTCTCTACAATTACTTAGTTCAGCATTTCACAAAGAAATTAAAAAGAAAACTATTCTTTTATTTGAAGAAGAGCTTAAGAATTTTTAGGGAAAATGGAGGACATAGTGTTCAGAGGAAAGAATGACAGAAAAAATGTTTTCTAAACTATAGATCAATGAAGTTTTCTATTTATTTGGGCATTGGTATGGCCTAATGGAAACATTTGTGTCCCCCAAGCTTGGCTGTTGAATTTTTCTTTCAGGTTGATGGATTTTCATGGGATTCTGAAAAAAAAACTTAATTTGAAAAATTTTCTATATCCCATAATTTAGTTACAATTTATGAGGATAAAAAAGAAAATGAAATTTTTATGATAAAATCAGAGATAAAGAACACTTTATAATAATCTAAAAGAAATTGCATTAACTACACACTTTAAATTAAGGATAAGAGCATTCACTTAATTTTTGACATGAGAAGAGGCTCAAAATTGGAAAAGCAGCTGGAAAAGACGGTTTATCCTCTTAACTCATTAACTAGAGTAGTCAAGCATTGATAAGAACTCTACTTTAGAAAGTCAATAACGAGAAAACTAGATAGAAGAAGGTTCTCACTGACTGTCATACCTAAATCCTCATTTGTCTATCACAGATTGTACATAAAATGTATACCTCTATTCTTGAGAGGCACTTCGGAGCCACTTTCAAATGTTTTAGAAAGACTCGAGATCAAATAACTTTTTTCAAGAAACTTGGGAATGAAAAATGAAATGTCATAAAGACACCAAGAAGGTTGAAGGGAACAAGGTGCTTAATTTTTAATTTATTTATTACACTTTACTCCAAAGATAAGGAAAGTAGATTAAATATAATTAAATTTTTTTTTCATCATAATTATATTTAAGTACAGAGGGCTCATAAATGAACATTTCTTTTTTTTCTCAATTTTCCTAAAAGTACTTTCTTAATATTCTTAAAGAAAGAAACTAAAACTTTTTACTTTATTTATCCCATACAAGACAGATTATCATAAAAATGTTTTTAAAAAATAATTACAAAGTCATTCTAGATGTATACATCGATTAAAAGGTATAATTCATAAATATGATCGCCATTTTTCTGGAAAATGGTCAGGAGGGTAATGAGACAACACTTTCAGAGAAGTATGTAACACAATTGAGTGTTCTATAACAGGAGGTTGTTTTGTGAATAAATACTCTCTTATTGGATTGGACTTCTTAGACTTTTCAGCTTTTCTGATGTGATTGCTAAGCTGGTCCTTACTTTTACTAGGCATTAAATAATGACAAACATATGAAATAGTTTCTGAGAGCCCTAAGCTGGTTTCAAGGTCACACTTGAGAAAAGTGCTGAACTCATCTAGTCCTATGGCTATCAGAGTATCCTCAAACTCAGAAAACCTTATCACTGGGGATATATATTCTGAAAACCCAGCTGATGGTAAAAAGATGGGATAAAGAAATGCATTACTTCTTAAACATAGACCCACAAGTTCAGTGGGCAAGTCTGGGCGATATCGAATTTTGGTCTTTCTGAGTTTTTGAACTTTATTTAACTCCTCAATTATAAAGTTTTTTATTTTTTCATTGGCTGAATCCATTATTAAATTTGACCAATCATTTATAAGTTGCAAACTACTTTCAAGATTCAAAATATTGTAATAAGAACTTGAATTATCACCTTTAAGACATCTCAGTTCAATTAAACGGGCTCTGCTCTCGTTAAAGCAATGACTGTATTCATCGGGAAGACCACATGATAGTAAACAATTTTGCAAAAGCAACTGAACATGTTGCTGCAGTTGTTGCTTCAACAACAGGCAATGTTCAAGAGAAAACTGGCTCATCAAATAATCATTTGCAGGTAATACAGCATTAGAAGGTTGCACTTCTTGTTTGTCAAGTTTATAAGTAATATCTTGGACTTTAGGATGAGCTTCTTCATTGTTAGAAGAAACCATATCTGTAAAGTCAAACAATTCTGACATTAAATCATTTAACTCTTTCTTAGTCACTTTCACAGCCCTGTCTGCTCGTAGCTCTTCCTTATCTATTGATTCTTTTTCTTCATCTATCATCACATTATATTCAGGGTCATTTTCATCATCATTGGTTTCTGGATGGCCAGAGTCCAATGGCTGCATGAATCCTTTTAAAAAATTCAACCATTCATCATTGTCACAATCGGTATCATACATATCAGTTGTGATATCAGGGGGGATAAACTGTTGTTCTATGGCTTCCAATGGTGTTTCACTGAGGGAAAATTTGGATCGAGTACGCTGTCCAATGTTTTCATTTCTGTAAAGATTGTCTAACCCAGATATAGTACCAGTGGAGGTGTCCAGTTCACAATCATCTTCATGAAGATCAATTTCACTTGCTTTAGACTCATCATCCTCACTTAAATGTGGCTCATACTCTTCATCCGAAGAGTCTTCAGGCAACTCCTGGGTTATCAGAGCCTCAATTTCAGGATCCTTTGGTTGAATTGGTGTACTAAATAGAACATTCTGATCCAGACCAACAAGTTCTTTAGTTTTAGCTCTGGTTAACTTTAATTCATAAACTGGCCTTTCATCAGTTTTCCTTAAAGAGTAGTCAACAAGTTTTAGGACTTCAGAGTTTGTTAAAACAGCTTTTATTATATTTTTCACATTTCTGGAAGTCAAATTTGTTCGTTCTGCTTTTTGTTCAAGATTTTTATCTACTTCTTGTATTAAATCAGGATGTAGTTCTGTTCTCAATACTTCTAAATCTACTTTTGATGGAGGACTACATTGAAAGCGGACTGACTTAAGTTTTTTAGGTTTAGCAATATTAGTTTTAAGTCTCATTTCAAGTTTATTTAAATTAGAAGAGGTAGTATCTTTAAGAACTTTGTTTCTCTCTGTGCTCTTATCAACTTCTATATTTTCTTTAGTTTCATTCTCTAGATTTTCAAGATCATCACCATGCAGAAATTTAACTTTTTTCTGGTATTCCAATTCAGGAGAGTGTATATTCTTCTTCTTAGGCATAATTAGTAATAATCAATTGTTAAAGAATTCTTATAAAATTAAAGTATAAACTAGTTATTTAAAATAAAAAACTCTCATAAGTAGAGAAAATTTAAAAAGTATTTCAAAACCTTAGACAGTATTAATTGGGATTTTAACTCAACCAGCAAACCATTTCCAAGGAAACCAAGAATGATTTTAAGCTAGGCGAAGTTATCATTTGTTGACTGCCATATGGTTATGCCCTTTTCAGATAGCAAGATTTTCTTTCTTCATGAAGGCTTTCACATAAGGGAAGCCCTGCATGAGATCTCTCGTGAGTAACTAAAGGTCCCTCTGCAAAAATTCCCTTCCGTGCTCAATACACTTAAAATAATTCCTTCCTAGAAAAACAATAAATAAATAAGAAGTACTGTTGAGATTTTAGTAGTAACTACAGTTTAATAATATTTATTTTTCATTATACTTGGGCAGTGGAAATTAGATTTATTATAATAATAAACAAATCTAAATTTTTCAATAAATGTGGTTTAATACAATGCACATTTACGACCTTATACTCTTTCCCCATTTTAACATTTATATACTCTTCTTCATTTTATAATTATAAAGAAAACAATGTTTTGCACCATAATGAGAATGGCAAAACTATGATGTGCAATTTATAAGTAGAAATAATTATCAAATAATGTAAAGAAAATCTCTACTCCTAATAGTTCAATCACGCTGCATACCTCCTAAGATGCTTCGTTTACTTCTAAAAAAATCTGAGTTGGGTTTCATTAACCATAACTTAATATTACATCTGCTACATGGGATTTTTTTTTTTTTTTCTACTTGCCCTTAACAGTTCAAAAACCTCACCCCTATTAGTATTCCAATTCAAAGTAGTCCTCCATTTTGCACATAAAAACTACATAGGTGGGAACTAGCAAATCTATTGAATCTCTCATGTCAGGCACTGCGGGTTCAAGTACAGCTTGGGTAGGATTAATTCAAAAAATAATACCATTTATTGATTAAATTATAACTTTTTTTGACAAGCTGTGTTTACCTAGGATGGATCTATTAACTAAGTTTTTAGCAGATCTCCTTGAAGAAAACCAAGATTTGAAATCTCCATTCACATTTCTACCATGTTTTGAAATTTGTTTTAGGTTTTTCAGACTGTGGAATCTTAGATTCTTCAAAAATGGAATTTTAAGTTCCTTTGTTAGGCTAGATACCTAATTGCAAGAAAGTTAAATTTAGGATTAAAAATAATTATAACTAGGATATGTTAACATTAATTGACCTGGGGTTTTCGCCTTCTAAATAAATGGGTAGAGAAGTACATTTTTGTTCCCACGGTTTAAATGTATTGCATGTGCCTAGAAGGTTATAAAATTAAATTTATTTCTATTATTCAATTAAAACATTCTGATGTTTGTAATTTGATATTATGAATTAAAATTAAGTTCAGAATAATACAATTAAAAGTGAATTTTTAAAAAATTAATAACTTTTATTAAAATGGAAATTAATTATACTTTAAGTTCCAAATCCTTTAGAGAGGGTTTACTGGAAAACTATTCAATTTAATGAATCTATTTTATACCTATGGGAAAATATGTCTTTGATCCATCAAAACTTATAGTACACATTACACATGTCTTGTGTTAACAAATAGAAGTTCAAAATTGAATTCTCTCTCTCTCTCCCTCCCAACCACTCCCTCTTTCTCTTTCTTTATAATAAACTAAATATCAATACTAAATATTAATCAATATATTGTTATGAAAAATAATGGTAAATCCAGGTGTTAACTCTACTTCTTTTTTTTTTTCAATTTTTAAATCATGCACTTCCATGAATATATTTTTTACCGTGCAGTTCCCAACCCATGATAAAATGCTTAATTGCCTGTTAAGTTTTATTAACTGTTTGAACAATTAATTGTTTATGCCCACTTTATAAGCTAAAAGTAGATGTAGTTAGCTTAAATTAGATTTCCAATAGCTAATATTACCTTCATTTAGTCTATTTTGGATAAATTAACTCCATAATTTACAACATGCTCTCTTCTTATAAAGGCTTTCCCACAAAATCTACAAACATGAGGCAATATTCCAGTAGTATCTGGTGGTTTATTTTATGTTCCTTCCTTGTAAATACCTTTAAGAATAATTAGATTAAATTAGTTTTAGATGCATTAGAACAATGAAAGAGAAAAATATACTTGGACAGATTCATACCTTATGATGAAGTTCATATCTATGGTGTTATGCCCCCATATGTAAAAACTTTGAGGCAATTGTGACACTTAAAATCTGATTCATGAGCTTGTATATGTTATCCAAAAGTCTTTTCTTGAGAATATTTTAGATCATAGTTAACATTCGAGTAAATTTCCATCTGAAAATTGAAAGGAGAATTATATATATCTAAAATAGCAAAGGTACTTTACCTGGGCTGAATAGAGTTTGTATGTGAACAGTTAAAAATTATACAACCAAACATTAAAATGAAAAATATAATAAGTGACTCTGTAATAAAGATTTAATTTACAATTAATAAAAAGTTGGATAATAAAGTACATTAATAAAAGCAAATTTAAAAAAATTGATCAAAAATAATCAATGCTAAAGTAAAGAGGATTATGAAGATACAAAATGAATAAATGTCTGAAGCTGGGTTTTAGTTTTTTTCCTTTCTGCTCTTATATCAAGAAGATATGGATACAGTTTTCTTCTTCATTATTTTATTTTCAAATTAAAAAGTCTGCAGTCTCTTAAAGAACGCTAAACTCAGTACTTTAATTGTAAGTTATAGAAATAATTTTTTTAAATGTTACTGAAACTTTTAGTGAATTTTCTATTAAGATCCTATTTAAAAGAAGCCAATGTATAGCATATGATCTTTTCAAAATTTTATACATATACACACACACATTTTAATATATTTGTCTGCATAAGATCTAAACCAAAATTTAAAAAAGGAAAGACACAAGATGCTAACCAAGCTAAAATAACTAACACATACTTTTGCAAGCAGTTGGATGAGTTCATTAATGGCTGAAGTTGATCAAGAGAAATGGCAGTTTATTAGAGTCAATTAAAAATTTGTTTCACGTTGATATATTTGTAACTGTTTTTCTTTGTACGATTTTGTTAATGCTCATTAGTAAAATAGTCATGTTGCCTACAGGATTGTGAGTAGTAAGTTGTCTAAGTTTGGTCAGGAGACTGATATAGGGCTAGAGAAGTCTTTCAATACCAAAGAGAATTGGTAACAGTGGAAGCTGCCCTGCCTCTGATGGTCTTGAGAAGTGTTAGCTGCTGCTGGTCCTCCTGAAGGAAGCTTGGTCCTTTAATATCAGGATGTACTGCAGGGAGTATTGTCTGCTTCCAGTCAGTGCAATGTATTGTCTGCTTTGTAGTACACTGTGGTTTGATTGTGGTGAATATTGGGGTATCATATTTCTGGCTGTAATTAATTCTGATCTGTCACACCGAGTTATCTCTCTTTTCTTCAGAGGTTCTTCTTCTATAACCCCCTCATGAAATAAATTCGTTATATCGAACATTTTTTCGTAAGAACAGTTATTTGTCTATGTGTACAAAAAACATAGGCATTAGTCTCTTATAACGGTCAACAGCGTTACTTTTTTGACTGCAGTATAACCTTTCTCAACAAGAGCTTCCTTTATTATTTCGACAGGTGTAGTGAGCTGCAGGCCCCCACATGACAAAAATGATTTTACGATTTGAGAGATGTTAAGTGTGAAATTCACACTGTTTCCCGCGAAGAATAGTATAAGGTAACACCTCGGGAGGTAACATTTAAAGTGAATAGGAGGTTCCCAACATTGTGGATTGGAGATGGCTTAGTTATATTTTGTGTATCATTATTCCTATGAAACTCCATATTGTTTACGTAAGCGAGTGGTTGAAATTTAGTTGTTGCTTTAATATCAGAAAAACCTGATCTTTTCCTGGGATCATTGTTCAGTGACTCAGAGTTCCGAGTTGCCTTCCCCCACGGCCATTCCTTCTCACATCTCCATAGTGAACCGGAAGAGGTTACCCTTCACGATTTATAATTGTTTCGTACACAAATAATGCTGAATTCCGTTCTAAAAACACTTAAAACTAATAAAAGAAAGTAAAAGTAATCGATGAAACAAATATTTACAACTAGAAAGTGACTATGAACCCATACATTTAATAAACAAAACATCGTTCAAATTTGAGTTAAGAATAAATAATTAGAAAATATTGAGGGTAAAATCTTAATCACTAATATTTATATCTCATAAGATTAAGGAAGGCGTTTTAGATTGCAAATCCGAGAGGGAGCTTTTCATTTTTTTAGGTTGGCGGAGGGGGGGGGGGTCTGCTATCTACAGGATTTATCCTCCTAAATACACATTCTTAAATATATTGCTCTAGGCAAGCTTTTATTTCTAGATAAATGCTTGCTAAGGGCGGGATTTGAACACAACGCCAGGATTACAAATCAAATTGAATAAGCGTAAATATCTTCTTTATTAATAGTGTTACGAAAAATATAAGAAATAATAGATGCAAAGTTGAATACTGTGATGTTTTTACTCAAAAGCTCATAATAAAGATTATGATAAATATTCAAGTTGAAAAACATACATATAGACCTAAGGAATTTGCTTACTTTTTTTCTAATGTAAATTTACTTTTGTTATCAATTCAAGAATGAATAAACGATGTCTATTTTAAATAATAAATGCCCTTCAAGTTTATTTTTGGTTTTTAAATATCATTTATTTAATCTTTTCAATCTTAGTATCGCAAATATGCTCTAAGACGACTAAAATTTAAGTGATGAACAATTGAAGTTTAAAATACTTCTACGTTTTTACCGTTTCTTCTTCCGTGTTGGACCGTGTCAAATTGGTGTTATTTGCCGAGCTTTCGCACATCATGTGATGGCTTCTTCAGGGCTGAAAAGAGAATGACATGATGTGCGAAAGCTCGGCAAATAACACCAATTTGACACGGTCCAACCCGGAAGAAGAAACGGTAAATACTTCTGACTACCGTCGAAGCCTACGTGAACATCTACTTCTACGTTGCTGATGACAACGGGATCTACTTATATAAAAATAATAATTATATCTCATTATTTGAAAGAAAAATACAATAAGTGAGGGACTAATAAATTTTGACTTAATATACCTTTTGCTTTATTAAAGAAGAAAGTGTTATGAAATAGTTAATATATTTGTCGCAAAATATAATAGAATTATATTTAATAAATAATAACTTTGTAAGTTCCACTCAATACTTATATAAGAGACAGATATAAAAAAAACAACAACAACACATAAATAAAGTACTCACACAAAAATTGATGCAGTAACGTCTGTACGCCAATCTTGAACTGTAGAAGTACGAAGGGAGTAATTGCACTTAACGGGAAGTTAACACTAATACTTGGCGAGAACTTGTAGGGGGTAGGACCTCAGAGGGCATGCCTTCTTCAAAGTGCGGCCAGACTACTTTGTCTAAGACAGTCCCTGTCCCTGGGTGTCTTAAAGGGCCTGGGGTAAGTCCCAGCCAATGGGAGTTCGAATTTGCAGGTAAAACCAAAGGGTGTAACTGTACTTTCTCTAATCCCTTCAGGCTACTGAAATTTAAAGTGGACTTTCACTTTATAATTAAATGTTTACTGGAATATACAATGGAGAACATCAATAATTCCTAAGCGACAGTTTGCAATTATTGTAATCAAACAAATTTTTAATAATAGATTTAAATAATTAACAGTAATTTAGGCAAATGTTTTACTAAGAACGAAGCTAATCAGGAAATGCTAGTTTTAACAAAAAGTTTGATTAAATTTAATTTCTACTGAAAAAGAACTTGATATATGATAATTAGGTGAAGTTATTTTTATTAATATACATAAACACCAATGGAAATTGGTGCAAATAAATTATCAATAATTTTTTAAGTACTTCTTTCACCCTTCAGTTGTAATTTTAATCTCATTAAAACATTTCTTAGCCCTTGGGAATAAAGAATTTTATAATATTAATGTAAATTATAAACAATAAATGTGTACAAGAATTATTGTCTCCATTTTATACAAATATTTTAAAAATTAATGTTATCTATAATCAATACCAGAATATGCTTTGAGATATACTTTCTAAATAACATATTTATAATTTAAAAAACTAATGATAATTGCATTTTACAGATTATTTAACTACTCAAATAGAGTGTAAATATAGAATAGAAATTACTATATTTTAAATTAAGTTATACCAAGATAAATAAAAAGTCTGTCAAGAAGAATCTGTTAACTGAGTCAATTTTTTAGTATTGTCGTAGATGAATATTTGTACTTAAATATCATTACCATGAAATCCTATACATAAATAGGATATATAATTTTCAATAAGCAAATTTGGGTTGAGTTTCATTGCTTTAAACTGATTTTTATGTCCGTTACACACACAAAAAAAAACTTCTACTTAGTCTTCTGGCAAACTTCTATCACTCCGATTTGCTCAATTTCATTATGAAAAACTAAAATATGAGTTTCATCACACATACATATACATATAGAAAATGAAGCACTTGAGACCATGATGTACACAATAAATAAGAAAAGGAGGAAGAAAGAGCATTGTGAACACACACAAGAAAAAATTTATAGAGCATTCAAAATTTTCGCCCTTCCTCAGAGAGACTGGGGTCACTGTATAATTTTTCTTTTTTATTGTGTGTGTTCACTAAGATCTATCTTCTTCCTGTTTATATATATGGGACCCATCCTTAGCTATATGCCAAAGACCAAACATTTGTGTACTTATTTAAAAGTGCAATGTGGTTGCGCTTCTCATTCCCAGAAATTAATAATTCACTACTTTAATAATATTTAGTCCAAAAGAAGATACTACTACTAACTTTAATAATACTGGAATAATAAGTTTCCCAAAGAAATATAACTTGTTTTAGACTTTTTTGGAAATTGAACATGTTTTTACTTAAGGGGGGTAGGGGCTCAACTCTGTCAAGGTAAATTTCTTACTTTAAATGAATTGTTTTGTGTGAAATGTTAAAAATCTTCACTAAGAGTGAACCGTTTTTAAGTTTAACAAGGGCTCGAGCTAATAAAACGGTTTCTTTGACAGATTATTTGATCCTTCATACAATCCTATATGAAATGAAACTATCTCGACAAGATCCCCCTCTACTATCCTCTCTGAGTTTGAACTTAAAAATGTTTCTTTTGAAAGACATAATTCAAAGATTTGAAAATTCAGATTCCTCGGAAGAGTTTCCAAGAATAATTTTATATTATTGATATGATGTTTTCCTAGAATCAATGCACTACACCAGTAAGATTAAACTACTTTATTATTCTGCAAAAAATTGTTGATATTCTGCCTACAATGAAATCAGTCTCCCCAGTGAACCCACTAATTTTTAACACAATTTATTAAGCGAATAAATGATTTGTTAAAAAGCCCTGAGCTAACCTCTCAGACAATATCGTTACAAATGACCCTAAATTGACTAACTCACTAAGAGGAAAATCATCTATATATGTCTGTGATCCTAGTAAACAACAATCTAGGGTTGACTGCAGACCACAAATCAACCATAACTAGCTTAAATTTAGATTCAGCTCAGGTTTGAGCAAAGCAGATCTACCACATGTGTTCATAAAGATTTTAATTCCAATTTTTGCAACTATATCTGAAATATGCTTAACCTTGCCGGAAGATTCACTCACTATTTTGAGAATTACCCTGTGCTCAACTGCAAAGCTTGAAGCTTTAGCAGGTGTTCTAGGCCTGCCTGAACTGTCTCACTAACAGCCCTACCCATGAGTCTCTTAAAACAGAAACTAACTTGTCACTCAAGAGCTCTTTAGGTAGATTACTGGGCACGCCTTCATAAGCGACACCTAACAGCTGCTTTAGTTAGTTCTCAAAGCTCTTAATGGAATTTTAAATTTTATTAAATCTTCTCCATGTTGTGGGCTTTTATTCTGAAACTTACTTTTCTTAAATCAAGCACTCATGACGTCAAGTCGTGTTTAATGTAGTTACTTTCAATAACTGTCACGAAATTCCCTTGGACAACGAGAAAATTCTTCCAATGCTTTCCCTCACAAGGGGACACCAAGCTATTTGCTTTTTGGAAAAGCTACACTATTGACTCACTATATTAGGAAAATTATTTGGAAGCAAACCTGTGTTCATGGTAATCTGTACATACATTTGTCCAGACTTGGATAAGCGAAAACATGTAACAGTGCATCAAAAACAATTAAAATCCCTTTCTTTTTCCACCAATAACAAGTTAAAATCCATTTACACCATCCTCAAAGACCCCATCCCCCTTCCTAACAGAACTAATGTCGTCTATAAAATTCCCTGTTCCACACCACATTGCCAAGGCTCTTACATTGGACAAACAAAAAACCCGATTTCCCGCAGAATTAATAACCATAAAAATGACATAAAGAATAAACTAATAAAAACTTCCCTCACTAAACATGTTTTTCATGAAGAACATTTGACTTCGAGAGCTTAACCATTCTTTTCACTGAACCCTATCAACACTAACATCTTTTGTCTGAAACCGTTCACAACAACTTACAACACTATCCAGTTAACAACAAAACGGACATAGAACAAATTTCCTCAACTTACTCTAACATTTTCAACATTCTAAAAACCAACAACCCTCCGTCTCAATAAACCTGTCAAAACATTTTTCTCAGTTCCAAAGTCACTTATTCCCAATAATACCCTTCCCTTTTTTTCCTTTGTCCTTTTATTGCCCTTCTCTTGCAACAGGCCGCTTTCCATTTACACCTTCCGCCTGCCTTGTACCTGCTACCCCCACTCCCCTTTCTATTTCATAACTCAAAACAAATTCATAATGTTCAGTCATGGAAATGTGAACTTAGGGACAGGACGTCCTCTCTCATCTTCATGATAGGTAGGTGTGGCAAATTACTGCTTTAATGATATTTCAATTGTTTCCTGTCAATTAGTTGTTGGTTTGCATGTTTTTTTCAAATTGGTTCTTTTTTCAATATTGTTTTCATAAACTTTTAATTATCTTACACAGTTTTCTACTTTCATACTCTTGATATCACATTATACTATAATTCCCTATTATACTAATTTCAAATATTACTGTATTCTCATGACATTGTATTTCTACAGCCCTGAAGATGGCTTACAATGTAAGCCGAAACGTTGGCAGATAATCCTTCATTAAAAAAATACATTTTTTTATTTGTGTTTTTTGGATCTACCTCGACCGAACCCCAACTAAAATCATCTTAGAATAATATCTACGGTCAACAAACTCTCTCTTTAAAATCCCTAACATCTTAATTTATTATAAATCTGTAACTCATCCTATTTCATAGGTGGAAACTGGAAGAGTCACATGCAAATTTATTTCCATCAGGTTATTATTTTTGATGAGGAACCTTTAATGGTTATAAGAAATGCATAAAGAAGTAAGAAATTGTATCTTCCCATCACTTAACCATTTATAGCCAAAGCCTTAAAAATAATTGAATAAGATATTTAATGTACATATAAGTGATAATACTTAAAACTATATCTATACTAGCTTAGAACTAATACTAAAGATCTTGATGATTGCCTTTTATAAATAAGCTGAATATGGGACTGATAAAATAATTTATGAACACATACATTAAAAATATTTATTATTTGTCTTAGAAAGAATACTGTTGTATAATAGGCAATCCATTTATATTAACAATATAAGTTTGTGAACATAATGAAGCAATCATTTATAAAATGGAGGAAATTTTTTAAAGAAGTTAATAGAACATATAAAATGTTATTTTCTAAATTTTATGACACACAGCATTTTGTGAAAAATGCTTGTAAAGAAATTCTATGAATCACTATGATGAGCATCTCCCCCAATCTTCCTTCCTGGCTAGTCTAGAGCAAACTTAAGTGGTCCTACCTTTTACTTATTGAACTCTCCAGCTTGTAAATGAAATTTTTATTTACTCTCATTCCTATTTTTAATGAAACATGGGAATTCTTAGATTATGCAGCTCCCACATGATGGACGTTTCTAAATCTGAGGCTCTTAACTTCTATTAACTATTCTATTGAGGTCATCAATGCTAAACTATGAGTATTATCTGTTGACTGAAGATAATATATATTAAATAAAAACTTTGCAGACATCAATATATTATGTTTGAAATTCAAAACTTACCATATTTTATACAAATTGAAGCAGTGTATTTATTACTTTTGTTTTAAGATCATCAGAATCCAAAAATACACTTGCAAATTGATCGGTATGTGTGACTATAAATAAAATAGTTAGTGAATGGACTGAGATGACATATTTTAGTTATATGTTCAAAAGGAGAGTTTTTTGACGTAGATATTACATTAGATGATTTTAGTTGGGGATCCGTCAAGGTAGATCCAAAAAAAAAATATATTTTTTTAAAAAGATTATCTGCCAACGTTTCGGCTTACATTCTAAGCCATCTTCAGGGCTGCCTATCATGAAGACGAGAGAGTACGTCCTGTCCCTAAGTTCACATTTCCATGACATTATTCAGTCATTGTAAGATGGCTTACAATGTAAGCCGAAACGTTGGCAGATAATATTTTAAAAAATACACTTTTTTTAAATTTGTATTTTTTTGGATCTACGTTGACCGAAACCCAACTAAAATCATCTAAAATGACATATTTTAGGTTTGCATACAAAAATCTATGCAGAAAAATATGCATGCTGTGTAGTGTTTTTTAATTTTCAACCCCTACCTGTTGAGATCATGGATGAAGAGTATATTTTCAAGTAGTTACTCTATTCTTAACTAACATGACACTGGCCAGGCCTTTATTTCTTTACTACTTCATTAACTAAATTATATAATAGAAAAATCCTTATTTTATAAAAGTATAAGTATATACACACACACACATATACAGGGTGTTTCGCAAGTAGATGACAATATGCAAGATGGAATAACTAGATCAAAAATGTAGTTAAACGCCGCCAACCGCATGATTCTTTCTTATTCCGTTGCACAGATATGCCGTTCCAAAGGTAATTTTGAGAAAACCGTGTTTTTTGTAGGAAAACCTCAATTTTCTCTGCTTCAACACATTTTTTTTCAATGTTCCATCACAGTTTTGAATTCACCATTAAATTTTCTTTAAGTCTAATGCACATTCAATGTTCATAGTATCATTTCAAAAGCGCGATAACAGATCAAGAAATAAAAATTTTAAAAAAATGTTGTCAGCGACAAATTTTCGAGGATCACTGCTCTTCCAAAAAAAGTCCTGCAAGCTGCCGAA